>SZWC01004985.1:0-20514 GCA_023375785.1 Penium margaritaceum
GAGAGAGAGAGAGAGAGAGAGAGAGAGAGAGAGAGAGAGAGGGAGAGAGAGAGAGATTGCTTTTAAGAGTGTGTAGAAAAGGTAAAAAAGTTATGCTTTACGATTAATTCCAGGAATTAAGATATTTCAACCCTGTTTTTATTAACTTGATTTTCTTCTCATAATTACGTCGGAGAAAAAGTGCACTATTTTGTAATCTGTCATCAGGGAACCTACTTTTTCTCATAAGCATTGAAGCAAAATGCAGGAAATGAGTCGTTTCTTTCGCAATATGGCCCATTCTTCATTTCAGTCAGGAATGAGCGTAGTCACTAGTTCTATTCAGCACGAGCTTCGATTTCGTCATCATGAGTTTACTCTGACAGTATCTAAATACGCGTTGTAGCTAGCTACCGTCATTTTCAAGTTATGTGTATAAATTGTCTGGTATGCACGCGTGGACTATATCTTTGCTGCTTGTCCGACGAGAGATCCAGGCAGTTGCATAAACTGAACGCACGATAAATGGATCCAGTAACTGAAAAATGTATTCTCTGCTCTCGATAAAATCGTTATGTACAGTTTAAGCTACGAAGACCGTTCGATCGTCCGTCGAGATAAATGAAGGATGCTTGCAGGAATTGAAGGCATCGCTTTAGGTGTGGTGCTAAAATTCCGCATTGCTGATCATAGTCACGTTGTTACAGTGGCAATATACAGGGAAGTCTAAGCTGAACCTCCATCATGAGAAGAGCAGTTCGCAAACAACGGGCAAATCGTCATCCCTCCATCTCCGGGATCCGAAAGCCAGTGGGAGATCCGAGCCCTCACAGACTCGTGCAGTTCCGTTCAGCGACGAACGACTCAAGAGACAACAGGGTAACGGCTGCGGCGAAAGCAGTGCGAAGCTCAGTAATAAATGTAAGGAAATGCTTTACACAACGTCCGGTACAATTAACTCCAAATAAAACCTAGCGATCGTAAAACTGTCTTTGCATTGATTGGGCATCATGGCAGGCAAATTTTCGTATACTGCTCTTCTATAAGTGAACCCAGCGTGTGCATATGCAAAAATACAAAATGATAAAAAGGATTTTCCTGTGAAAATGGAATGAAAAATCATTCAACAAAAACCTATTGAATACTTTTTGCTTCAATAAATTTGGAAAGCGACGGAGAAATTGAGATAAAAATGTAAGGATAAGATAAACAAAAAACGATATGGAAAAAGAGAGGAAAACACACAACATTCCTTAGTCATAGCTGGCAACTGAATATTTTTTAATTTAGAAATGAAACTTTATTCATTCAGAATATGGTTGAAATAAAAACTAAACATTACATAAAAATATTTTTAAAAAACATCATTTTGAAACCAAAAAAAAATCTACAATGAAAATTCTTCAAAACGAAATCTTGTGTGATAATTTGACGGTATCCTCTTTTCGAAAATGGATGAATATTGGTAAATTAATAACAATAATTGATGATTATTTTCAAATAAAAATTAACTTTTATTTTTTCTTATCATCATAGTCAATCTACAACTGATCCTTAAAACTAAAGTAAAAAAAATTGAGAAAAAAAGCAATAACATAACCTGTCAAACTTCACAGGTCTAAATGAGGAACTAAATTACAAAAAAAATTTAACCAAATTTGAAATAACATAATAATAAATAAACTAGCTTCAGAAAATAAGATAATATGGCTTGAACAATATTTCTTCATTCATTTCTTTCATCGATTCTTCAACTCAATGATTTGAACAACCTCGTAAAGATGAATACATTAAGAAAACAATAACAGCCAAAGTAACATAAACAAGTGTATAAAACATCTTTGAAATATCCATGAAGCATATTAGCATAGTTTGCTTCAATTTTAATGATATAAAAACTAACGTAATTAAACTGTTAAAATCATGCAATGATATACTTAAATGAAACATAAATAGTTTTTTTACATCTTACACGGAAGGTTTTTATCAATCACCTTACTTGTTCCTCAACCTATCAACCATTAAATAAAAACATTTTATGAATTGAAAATACTACATTTTATGGTTTTGAGACATTTCCATAAACGTTTATTTTAAATTCCCACTAAGGTATAACTTGTTTATGGGAATATAATTATCTGATAAAACATTCAAAATAATGGCACGTAGCTTTCCTCAATAATTTTCCTACGACGATTGTGGCCAACAAATATTCTCCAGAGAAAAACGTCGTCATTAAATCCAAATTTTACCATGTCTTACGATAAAAAAAACAATGTAGCCCAATAAAACAAGTCATTGCTTCATTAAAAGAAACTTTAGAAGTTTAGATGGTTTCATGACATTTTATCGTATAGAACACCATGTTTCCCTTATCTCGTTTTCAAAAGAGAGAAGAGATTAATATTGTATAATGGATATAAGATGCTTTGAAACATTTTCAGTAATTATTTATTCATTTCATGCACATTTACATATGTTGTAAACAACATCAACATGGATATGAAATATTGTGTTTTCAATTTATTTTTTAAAGTAAAGAAACATATACAATTATCCACTACTCCATTACATCTATTCATCATCATATACTTTGAAGAGCACTAGAAACGTATCCATATTTTATCAAGATGTACTCACTGACATTTACTCACACTAATGTTAACATGAATTCACACAATCCCTTATAAAAAATGAAGCAATGGTAAAGCAGGATGACCATTAAAAAGGGTTTCACTATAAATCACCAGTTTTCAATCCATTCTAATGTGTATGAAATAATATTTTTAGCTTCAACACTTTACTGTCAAACATTAAGGCTGAATATTAATCGAGGGATTCTGAATATAATATTAAAACTTCAAATTTATTATCACAATTGTTTTCATAAAAACCTTAATCATTTTTATAATTGGCACCTTTCCCATGATAAATGTTTTTATAAAAATTTTATTTTAAGAACATTACAAACTTATAACATCGATGTAATATGTAAAAAAACAAAACAAAATGTTTTCCTTAGTAAAAAAAACAAACATACATAAGTCATCCTTAATACAAGACACATTATTGTACAACACCTCGTTTATGCAATGATTAAGTCATGAAAAAGCATTCTCTTGATGTACAAGTACAGTTCTTTGTTTTAATTCATATCCTTAAACTTATTGCAATGAAAATTATGACACATGAACATTAAACTATTATGCGTTTAATTATTCAGAGGGAAAATAAATTCCATCAAATTCTAATATCCTCACTGTTATCCTTATGTAATGTTTTCAACTTGTGCGCATGTATTGCATGAAAAAAATTATTCTCTTTTGCTACATACTACATCATATTTTCAAAATGCACTTGAATTTTTAAGGAACTTTTCAATAATGAATGATATCATTGATAATGAAATAAAAGGTCGTAGAAAAAGTGAAACTTGTTGAATGTCTTCAAATTTCATTTGCAACGTTGGATGAATTGCATCATTCAAAATTGATGCATATTGTTCAAGAAAATGTAGAATATGTAAAATTATTACTCAACAGAAATTCCAGGGACTAACAACTGATTATGGAAGATGTTTACTAAATATTCAATGTAATGTATGGCTTCAAAACAAAACCTCTAGGAATTTGATGTTGAATGGGTCATATCTTCACTTTTTGGGGTATTTACTAAGTAATATTCCTTCTTCAATGATAAACATCAATATAATATATGTCTAATGCAAACAAACATTGTGTGAAGAGGAATAGAATAGGTGATTTTGGCTCAAACTGTACCACATGGAAAACCATAAGCCCATAAAGAGAGTATGGCATTAGAATGACCTAAACAAGTCTGTGTTTACACTATGGAGGGTGACCATACCATTAACGATGAAGGGTAGAGCCACGCGGACCCCTATCGCATCTCTTGTTTCACGCGAGTGGTTCGCCACCTTGCATGAAGAACCACACATAGTGCTGTTGAACTCGCTATAACAATCAGGGAGCTAAATCTCAAAGAATATGCAAGCGTCCCATCCTCCATTGCCTGAGTATTGATTATGAAAAGCATAGTAGAACACACCATAGAAAGATGGTACTAGTCTAGGTACACCAAAAATGTTTGCTACTTTAACATGATAGTGTGAGAAAGGGAACATGGTGTAAGAAATAAGCATGAACACCACCGCACTAGGAGAAACAATCCAAGAAAGAGAGAAACACGTCTGGGAGAGAGAGGCGCACGCAGCTAGAATAGAGTGAGGCATGTTGCAAAGGACACCAGCCATCTTAGCGCGTAAGGACCATCTAAAGTAGTGACCCGCACGGAACCCGAAGCACCCAACCAAGAGTACGCGCGTCAAAGGCACCTCACAAGAAACAGCCCCACAAGAAGCTCGAACGGTGCCACTAGAAGTACCCAGCCAAAAGAACCTTGACAAGAATGGCAGCACGAACACCCCACCAAAAGCACCACACCAACAACACCTCGCCAAAAGCGTGGATAGCACCATTGATGCCCAACCAGCAAGGTAAACCCTCTAAAGGACGGTTAATCCTCGCCATGACAAAAGGATTCAAAGACTTACACCTCCACCAACCATGGACACAAAAAACCACAGTAACAGAGTGCATGGGAGAGATAGGGGAAAAAGGGGGGCTCATAAGGTGCACGGCCAGGGGCCAAGGATGCAAGGATTACCAACAACGAGTGAGGCATGTGTGAGAACCTACATAGAATGGAGGGGAGATTAAATGCGAACCAAGTGGAGAGACAATCATTGGGAAAATGATCATGTGACGCTAAGAATAGCTCTAAGGGCAGGCAAAGGAAGGGAAATGAGTCACGCATGAGGAGGTTACCAAGTCCAACCGCTACAATGCTGACGGCAATGGCGGGTTTGGGAAGGTCCATGTAAACAAAGTTTACAAGCTGAAACTCTCAAAAGATGAAGTGAAGAGAGACATAGCCAGCGTCGACAAAATCACACACGTAATAGTTCTTGATGTTGATACGTATTGTACAGCATGGAAGCACATTGCTATTCTTAACGATGACCTACCGCTCTCACTATTGGTGTAGAGTGACACAGGAAGCCTTAGGAGGCAAAACAACCAAAGAAGGTAGCTGTCCCACACAACCTCAGCTGATTCGCCGCTTAAGGCCGTGTACTCGGCATCGCCGGTGCTATAAAGGAAGAAACTCTGCTTGTCGTTGTGCCTTCAAATGGTAGTGGCATTGAGAGGTAGACGGCGCTGCTATGTCTCCATGCATCAGCATTATGGATGTAAACACCATTTTTGTAGCCCTCAAGAAGAGGCACATCGGACGTAGCCAAAACAATGAGGACTATATTGGTAGAATTTTTCACCTTGCGTAGGACATACAAAATTGCATGGAGGTGTGTCAAGTAGGGCTTTCAAACATAATGGACAAGGGCAGTCATCGCATAGGCAATGTCCAAAATAGTGGTGCCCGCCAGATACATGAGTGCCCCACAATGGACTGAAAGTCGCCAATAGAATCGGGGTTGTTGAACACCATGTCGAGAGCGACACGAAGGGTAAGCTGGGTGCCCGATGGAATACAGAGGGAGACAACGGGAAGGGGTCATGATAAGTCGATGACAAAGGAGAAGCTATCAGCAAGAGTGAGGAAATGATGCTCTTGATAAACAAGGAGAAAACCAAGGCGAGTATCAAACTGCATCCTAAGAAACATCGTCGCAAGGTTAAGGTCATTTATGTTGTATAATAAGAACAAGAGTTCCATGGCCACAAAGATCGCAGAGGAGGACGGGGAGGTGATGACAAGGTTGTCAACGTACACTAGAATCAAAGCAGGCATCGTGGGTGTTCCTCCCGCAAAGAGGAAGAGGTTAGACTGGCTGAAACGGAAGCGCCCATGGATAAAGGTGAGCTCTTCATTCTGCAAAGAGGCGACTAAAAAAAATCGTACAATGCACGACAGAGACAACACACCTTCTCTGAGCGATTAAAAAAACCTAGAGGCTCAACCATGTAGAGCTCCTCTAGGAGCCGGCCATAGAGAAAGGTATACTTCATGTCCATCCGGGGAAGCTCCCATTGGAAGGATGCAGCAACGTAGATAATTTCATGACTCGTTGTGTAATGACTGTCCAAGGCGATTGTGTCTTTGAAGTCAACGCAAAGAATCTTGGAGTATCCCTTGGCGGTTTGGCATGCCTTGTACAAGTTGAGATTGCCTGAGGCTTTGAACTTTCTTACGCAAGACCCACTTGGTTTTGATCACAATGTGTCGGAGGAGAAGACTAGCAAGCTCAAGGACACCGCGCTCAAAGAGCCCATCCAACAGTGCCAAGCACGTTGAGCACCAAGCAATAGCGTTGGGCCAAGAGAGTGTTGGCAAGTGTTAAGGGGTCAAATTGGGCAGCGGGTGGGGGAGAGAGACTAGAGGAGGGGAGGAGGTGATGGCAAGAGTGCGCACAACAATCGCAACACCAACGACAAAGTGGTGATCAGTACCGACATCAAGCGCATGGCAAAACTTGAGGTGAAACAATGACAACCATGCGCGTGACCCGGGTGAAAGGTGTACGAATAGAGAGGGTGAGGGGGTATGACCAAAGAAAATGAAGCAACAAGACACGAGCCCGAGGGAGGGGGAACGGCAAGAGGGCTCTTCAAGGAGGTGAGTAGAGGGGGAGATGGAGAGGTGGGATATCACAGGCATTGAGAGCATAGTTGAAGACTTCGAGCATGGCTAGAGGAAAGCACGACCTTGAGGGGCGATTACGGCTAGAGGAGAGTTGGAATGGCAAAACAGCAAAGGTGACAAGGCAACTTGCAAGGCAAGGGAGAATAAAGAAGGAGAAGAAGAGGGAGGGTAGGGCACGAGCGTGGATAGAAAGGGGGAAAAGAGTGGGAGGGGGGAGGGTGGCAGACAAAGGGGTGTATCTTGGGAGCCGGAGGGGAGGGATGCGGAGTGAGGTAGCTTGGAGGGACAAACCAGTGGCAAGGAAAAGAGGTGGGAGGTGAAGCGAGAAACATGGCAAGAGTGTAAACATAGTGGGAGTAAGTGTCAAAAGAGACAAGTGAAGGAGAAGGGGGTTTTCCAACATGGGGTCAGAGGGAGGAAGAGAGGAGGAGAGGGGACGGTGGTGGAAGCTAAGTCAGACAAAAAGGGGAAGAAGAAAGCTAGGAGTAAACGCGTGTGACAGAAGGAAGCGCAAGAATGATGAGGGGACAATCCCAAGCAACATGCCCGCTCATCTTGGTTGGGCAAGCACAAGGCGGCGGGGCAAGGGGGGTTGATGAGAAGAGAAAAGGGTTGGAAAAACAGGGGGTGGGGACAAACGTGAGGAGGGAACGTGAAGGGGGGAAAGGGTCTCACGAGCATGGACACTAAGGAGGCGAGTCAAGGGTGGGGGGTCATCGATGAAAGGCAGACAATGTCAATATATGAGGTGAAAGAGAAGAGTGAAATAAGGGTGATGTGGGGAGCCACCTTGGTAGGTAAGAGGTGGAAAAGTGTCCTCGAGGATGTCCTCAATGGAGAGTAGGACAGGGTCAAGATACCGAGCAAAATTGGGTGCTCAAGGGGAACCAAAAGCCTAGTTCAAGGAAAAGGGAACAAGCAGAGGAACAAGTAGAAAACTAGGCAGAGGGGAAGGAAACAACATGGGAAGAAGGGAAGGAAAAAGAGACGGACGGTAGGCTGCATCAAAGATGCAATGGAGGTAAGAGAGGAGGGAGAGGCATGGGAGGAGCAAATGGGGGAGACATTGAGGGTACGCAGGTGGACAAAGGAGGCATGGGGAGAGTAGAAAATGGGGTCAAAGGCGAGGGCGGAGGGGACACAACGGACACTAGAAGAGGAGGCAAGGAGGAAAGAACGACACTCACAGGCATGGGGTTTAGTATGAGGGAAAGAGAGGGGGCCGAGGGAACAAGGGGAGGGGAAACAAAAGGGGAAGCAAGAGACCAATGGGGGCACGCATGGACGCAGAAGGAGGTCAAAGGGAGGGAAGGAAGAGGAATGGAGGCCACAAAGGAAAACAACGGAGGAAGGAACAGGGGTTGGAAACACCAGAGGGGAAGTAGGAGACAGTGGGGCCATGCATAGACAAGACCTTTGGTGGAGTACGTTGTAACGGAGGTGGGAGGGGGGATGCGATCAATATGAAAAGCAAAGGACATCAGGTTCTAAGAGAATAGAGCATGACACGGCTCGATGACGCGATGTGCGACTGAATACCCAAACTGATGCACCCAAGAGCGAGGAGCAACTCCTAGTGTGACACAAAGATAGCCTAGTGGGTCGAGCTTGTCGAGCCGAAAAGGGGTTGCGATGTAGATTGTGCTCATATTTCCCAACACCAAAGCCTAGGTGAGATTTGCGCGCCGACCAAAGAAGGGCTCGAATGGTGTGGTTTCAGGAGGAAGAGTTCCGTGTTGAATCTCGTTCAACACCCAAGTACGGTAGCAAGCAGTCTAAAACAAGTAACTCTGACCATAGTCAAGAAATCAGCCTTGGCCATCACGGTGCAAACACACTCAATAAGGGTCTGGTTCTAGCGCTCCGAGACCCATATCTTGCTTAGGAGAATAGGGGGTAGAAATCTCAAACAACACCCTCAAAATTGAAAGGGTCGTGGTATCTCGAAAGAACACACCACCGAAATTGGAGCAAAAGTGGAGGAGCCAATGCCGGCTCTGGCATTGGGCAGATGCGTACCACGATTGGTAAGTCGCCACAACATTGCTCTATGCGCATAGGAAGAAGACCCAAGTAAACCGTGAGTACTTTACAATCGGGCTAAGAATGTATGTAGCATACTTGGCAAGAAATCCATCTTGGAGAGGAGCGAGAACACAGTCATGAACTACTTTAAGAGGGGCAAAGGCATTAGAGGGGGAGAAGGGAAAGTGGAGGCATTGTATCTTTTTGATATCAAACAATGTGTGCGGAATAGAACATGGTGCATAGAACAATGGGTGGTACAACCCATTGGCCAGGAAAGTGCAAAGGAGAGATTCAACAGCGGAAGGGAGAAGATGGCAAAGGTGGCGGTAAAGAAGATGGGAGTGCGCAGAGTGAGAGAGGGCAACAAGCGTGACAGCGTTGGCCGCGTGGGTCGAGGTAGAGTGGGTGCCAAAAACCTGGTGGTGGCCCTTGCAAAGGGGGCGAAGGATAACACACCCACTGGCGCGATATGTGACAGTGACAAAACCAAGTGAACGAGTGGTAGAACTTGCGCAAGTGCTGAGCCTTGGAACAAAGAGGAGGGAGAAGTAAAGAGCTAGAACATAATGGACAAAAAACAAAGATAACTCACTGACAAGGGATGTCATGCAAACCGTGCCAACACCAAAAACATGCATGGGTGCACCATCACCCATGAATAGGGACATCAGGACAGAGACAAGACTAAAGGAAGTAATGAGCTCACAAACAAGGCACATGTGATTTTTTGCGGCTCTATCGACAACCCAAGATGGAAAGACACACCGCTCACTACCGTAGAGAAGGTAAAAGGAGGGACGTCTGCCGATAAAAGGAAGATGGGAAGAAAAGAAGAGATAAAAGGAAGATGGGAAGACAGGAAGAGATAGGATTAAGGAGGCAAGTGTAGCGATGCAATCAAGGAAAGGGTACATTCTAGCGGGAAAAGGATAGCAAAGGAAACCCACTGCAAGGAAACGGTGAATCAAGGCAACAATGGCATTCGTATTCAGATGAGGGGCAAGAATAGTAAGGGGCCCAGGGCCACTAGGTGGCAAAAGCGATGCGGCACCAAGGGGCCGAACGGGTAGAGCGGGAGTGGCACCAAGGGCACAACCACACAGAAGAGAATATTATCAAGTAATTTTCTTAAGAGGGGCACCAAGGTTAGGTACCAGGGGAAGAGGACAAAGAGTCATGACAATGACCCACAGTGTCACAAATCCAATTGAAGGGCTAGTGACCTATGTCGCCAAAAGCGGGGGCTTGGACGCCAAGAGCATGAACGACTAGGGGCAAGAGAATGCAAGGTAGAGCGTCAAGGATGATAGGCTTAGCAATAGTAGCGTCAGGAGCTAAATTTTTCTAGAACATGCCAAAACTATGAAGAAGAGCATGCCATAAAGCAGCAGGTGTCTGGTATGCATGCTACATAGTCAAGGCAAGAGGGAAGTAGGTGAGAGCAGCATGGAAGGTAGAACTGACGCCGGCCATGACGTCAAGAACGTCTACTCTGTAAGACAGGCACCCGTTGTGAGTAACCCACTCTATAGAAGCTTGCGCGACTCAAGTAGACCCTAATAGACTCGTCAAGACGATAGCAGAGAGCGTGGAGGTTAGGTAGAAGGGAGGCGGCAGAGCAAAGGGATTCAAAGGATTAATGTGCGATAAGGGAAGTCCACCCCTCGTGAGGGCAAGTCAAAAGAGTAAAGGTGGGGGTAAAGTGATCAAGCAGGTAGCGTTGGGGTAGCTGAATAAAGAAGATGGAAGGCAAGGGGCACCCGGTCTGGGTGTGTGGTAGGGAGGTTAGGAGCGGGATCATAGTACACCCAAAGGTCGTGCATGTGTGCCCACAAGACAAAAAGAGCAGACCACTCATTGAAAGAAACGCCAGCAACGTGGCTGGGACCGGGGATAAAGGGCATCTATAATGTAGGCGGACAGAGACCAAGACAGATGAGTTGCGCCACTATACGTTCATGGCATCAAGCCAAGCCTTGGTGCCACAAGGGTATCTTGGAGGGGAAAAAAAACAAGAACTTCTTGCGGCAGCAGCACCACCAGCAGCTACACCACTCTAATGGCAGGAGCACCCCTAATGGTTGTAGCACCCTTAGGAGTAGCAACCCCACTAAAAGCATCGCCGGCATCGGAAACCTTGTTGCAACGGTACCACCAACCACGACAACACCACCAGCGGGAACTGTAGGGATGGCACCACCACCGATGCAAGTTGCAATAATACCACTAGCACTGCCCAAGGAATGGATGCCACTAGCAACAGGATTGCCGGCTGCCGAATCTCCTCCAAAGGAAGCTCCACCACTGGGAGGAACCGGGCCAACAAGAGGGGCGGCGTCGTCCATCCCAACAGGACTGCAAGTAATGCCAGCGTGGAGAGGGTAGGCTGCAAAACCACCAAGGGGAGGCAGGGCAAGGGAGTAGTTGAGAATAAGATGGGCCACAATTGCATGAACAATGGCAATAAAGAGTAGGGCTTGAGGATTGTAATGAGCTGTTGGTTGCACGGAAGGAGGTTGAGGGGGAGGAGAATAAATAGCGATAAGAGTAGAAGTGACAACTACAACTACTACGGAACGAGGAGAGAGAATGCAGGATTCGTCAAAAAGACCAAAGCTATCTTAAGCAAGGGGACTACGCGCACGGGAGGAGGCATCAACAAACAGTACCTCAACACTAGCAGTCTGGTTATAGCCGCAGCTTCCGGGGCACCAAAAAGACCGAGCTAGGCATGACATTACACAAGGTAAGGGAAGGAGCAATGGAGGTAAGGAATGAGGGAAGAACCATAGTGAAGAGTGTGTGTTGAGGGATGTTCCTTGGGGGGCAATGTGAAGAGGAAGCAAAAACGAGAAACAAAAAGAAGCATTAGAGGTCACAATCGCCGACCGTCTGGCAAAACACACAAAACATATTACAAGAGGAGAGAACCAAGGGGCCAAACATGGAGCAACAGGATGACCCAACCAAGCACACAAAATGATAGAGAAGCAAGGTGTGGGCTGCAACAACAAGAGAGAAGGAAGTCCTCAGAGGGGGGGTAAGAGAAGGGTAAACACAGCATATGGAGACATAAAGAAGATCATAGTGACACTAAAGAAAAAATACAAAAAGGGAACAAAATAATTGAAAGGAGGAATTTGTAGAAGAAAGGACATACAAGAGGGGAGTAGGATCATGAAGAAGCGAGGATAGAGAGAGGAGAGGGGAAGAGGGACATAGGAAGGAGGAGAAACTAGGAGGAGGAAAGGAAGGGAGAACGATAGGGCTACCAGGAGAGAGGACGGGCAAGACGCCAGAGAGAGGGAGGACAGTGAAGAGAGAAGGGGAGGGAGGGAGGGACAAAGGAATAAGGAGAGAGGGAGAGGGGAAAGAGTAAGAGAGAGAGAGAGAGAGGGAGAGGAAAAGTATCAGAGTGGTGAATGAAGAGGTGGAGAGAAATAAAGAAAGGAAGTGAGAGAGGAAAGAACAAGGTCACAAGGGAGGGAAAGAAAAGAAGGGAAAAGGAGGGAAGGTTTCAAGAACAAAGGGGAAAGGAGGGAAAGATAGTGGAGAAGAAAGAGGTAATGGAATGGAGAGGGGGAGGGTCGAAAGAATGGTGAAGGAGGGAGGAGACAAGAGGGGAAAATGGAGAATAGGAGGGAGAGAGGAGAGGGAGAGGAGGGTAAGGGGAGCAAGGATATGGGCAGAACAAAGATCGTGCTAAAAGGAGTGGAGGGAAAGAGAAGGGCAGGAAGTGGTAGTGGCAAATGACCAAGGGCGCAAGGCACAAAAGACCAAGGCAAGGACTAAACCGATAAGGGGAGGACATCTGAAGGCCGATGGGGATGTTCTGGAGAAGGGAGGTGGAGCAGCACCATGTGGCACGGAAGGGGCAACAAGGAGTAAGGGCTCAGAGCAAGGGGAGAGCCCAATGGTGCGGCAGACCCGGGTCAGACACAGAGAAAGAGCCGACGAAGCCAATGGAGCAATGAAGGTGATGATGGAGGTAGAGGAGCAAAAAACAAGAAGGACAAGGGAGTCGATGTAAGAGAGGGAGAGAGAGGAGGAAGGGGAGGTTGAAGCAGAGTAGGAGATGGATAATGGGAGAGGGGGAGGGAGGGAGGGAGGGGGGAGGGAGACGAAAGGCAAAAGCCAGGAGAGAATTATGAGAAGGAGGAGCAAAGAGGAAGGAGGGGGGAGTGGAGAGAGAGGAGAGGGGAGGGGAGACAGAGACAGGGAGGGGAAGAGAGCGAGAGAGAGAAGGGGAGGAGAGAGAGAGAGGGATGGAGAAGGAGGGAGGATGAGAGGGAGGTTAGAGAGAGGGAGGGTGAGAGAGAGGGGAAGGGGGAGTGTGGTGGGGATGGAGGGAATAGAGAGGTGAAAGCAAGAAGTGGATGGGGACAGGGAAATGAAGAGGGCGTAAAGACGAGTGGGGAGGGACAACATTTGGTGGGAGGAAAAGGAAGGCGGAAGTGAGGGAGGGAGAGAAGGAAAAGTGTTGAGGGACAAAGAAAGGGCGGAGAAAGAGCGGAGGGAAGCAAGACAAGGGACACAAAATAGGACAAGAAAAAGACAGAGGAAGGGAAGGGTTAGAGAAGCCAAAGGAGGGGAGAGAGAGGGTGGAGACAAAGGGCGACAAGACAAACAGGAGGGACGGACGAAGTAAGAGCAATGAGAAAACACACACACCCTCAGAGAGACCAAGCTGAGGGAAGCATCGCTTAACAGCACACAGATCGAAGATGAACAAAGGCACAAGAGGCATAAGGGGGAAAAATTGAGAGAGTGGGGGAATGGAGCAAGAGGGTGCGGAACATAAAGGGACAAGGAGAAGCATAAGAAAGGAAGAGCCATGGACATGAGCCACACATAGGGGCACACGAGGCAAACAGAGAGCACACACGAGGCAAAAAGTGTGCGAGGAAGAAAGAAAAGGGTCATGAAGAAGAAAAGAAAGGGAAAACGATAGGAAAGATAAAAAAGATGCAAGAGGAGAGATGCAAAGGAGGAAAAAAGGCAACAAGGGAAACCACAAGGCGGAGAGCACCATAGACACCAGCGGGAATAAGAGGGAAGAAAATGAAGTAGCTCATTAGAATGCAGAGAAAAGAAAGTGCGGAGGAACGATGGACACGGGGCGCCAAGGAGTGGCACCAAAAGCACAAGGGGGAAATGAAAGAGAAGATGACACATGAAATGGGCATAAGAAGGGGAGGGAACTTTAAGAGAAGTGGCAAATATGAAAGGAGGGGAAAAGAGTCAAAGAGGAAGGAGAAGAGGAAGAGGGAAAGGGTGGAGGGCACGAAGGGAAGAGCAAAGAGCGGGGGATTACGTAGATGAAGGAGTAAAAGAAAACAAGGGGAAGTAAGATGGAAGAGAGGAGAGGGTGAGGGGAAATGGAGGGGAGAAGGGGAGGGAGAAACAGTAGAGACAGGGATAAGGGAAGAGGAGGAATAAAATCAAGGAGAGGGAGAGTGTGGCAGCGGCATAGAAGGGTCGTGGGGAAGGAAGGAATAGGATGGGAGAAAAAATTAAGGAGGAGCGAGCCAAGAGGGATAAGGAATGAGAAGAAAGGAGCGATTGGAAAAGATAAGGAGGGATTGCAGCAGGGGTGAAAAGGATGGGGAGGAAAAAAAAGGGGAGACTAGAGGGGGGACAAGGGAAGGGAGGAGGTGAGAATGGAAAAGGGAGGGGATGAGGAAAAAGAAAGAAGGGTCAAGAAGAGAAGGTGAGAAGAAAAAAAGCGGAGAAGAGACACATGGCAAGATAGACAAGGACGAGGAGAGAGGGACTTCACTTCCAAGAAGTTTACTAATGTGTATGGACTTGTTACATCACTTGTTTCTTAATGAACAAGTGTCATTATATTTTAAAGAGATATCTTCATAATTTTTGCCTGTGTTGTAATGCTCATTATCAGTTTTGACAAATTGCAAGGTAACCTATTCATGTCCTCAAGAGTCTTACTGGGTACATGTATCATACGTAGCATGTGATCAAAACCAGTACACCCAGATACACTTCCTAATACACCCCCCTAATACATTTCAACTTCGGGTGGGGGGGAGGAGGAGACTAGTCCAACCACGCCCCCTCAAAAGAGGAAAGTGTATTGGGTGAGTGTATCTTTAAGTGTATTAGATAGACAACCAAAACAATACACAAGTGTATTTTTGTCTCAATGATACAAAAAACGATCCAGAGCATCGATCGTGACATCACTTATGTGTTATCATTGGCATGGTACGATTTAAGAATTGGCACCTCGAGAGGATCCCTCCCCCCCCCTCACGACACCTCTAGTGTATTGGAGTGTATTGGGGGGTGTATCTTGTACATCCTGAATAACGTACACAAGTGTATATGTACACTTGTGTACAAGTACAACCCCTCTCTAGATACACTTCCCAATACACCCCCCTAAAACACTTCAACTTCGGGGGAGGAGGGGGGAGACTAGTCTCCCTCCCTCCCCCTCAAAACTGGAAAGTGTATTGGGTGAGTGTATCTGTGAGTACATTGAATAGAAAAAAGAAACAATACACAAGTGTATTTTTGTCCCAATGATATAAATATAGATCGTGAGCGTTGATCGTGACATCACTTTTGTATCACTGTTGGCACGGTACAATGTAATAATCGGCACCTCGATTGGAATCCTCCCCCCCCCCTCCACGATATCTCTAGTGTATTGGGGGATAATTTTGGGAGGTGTATCTTGTATACCCTGAAAAATGTACACAATTATAATTGTACACTTGTGTAGAAATACGACCCCTCTCCAAATACACTTCCCAATACACCCCCCTAATACACTTCGACTTCGGGGAGGGGGGGGGGGAAAGGAGATTAGTCCCACCAACCTCCCCCCCTCAAAAGTAAAAAGTGTATTGAGCGAGTGTATTTGTGAGTGTATTGGATAGAAAAACAAGACGATGCACAGGTGTATTTTTTTCCCAATGATAAGAGAGTAGGTCGAGAGCATTGATCGTGACACGTCCCATATATCTCCGTCAACACAGTGCAATCTAAGAACAACACCTCCACTCAATCCCTCCTCCCTCCCAAGACACCTCTAGTGTATTGGGGGAGTGTATCAGGGGATGTATCTTGCATACCCCAAAAAACATACACAATTGTATTTGCACACTTGTGTACCAATCCGGCCGTCCTCCAGATACACATTTAAATACAGCCCCATACATACTTTGACTTCGGGGGGATGGGGGGGGGGCTAGGGAGACGGACGTCCTCCTTCACCATGTTACTCTCAAACATCCGGTCACCCATTCTATTGCATGGTGTCCACGTTAAGCGTCTACATAATGAGGTTCAATTATGCGCATGTATACATATCACAAACATAACGACATCTTTCAAAAAGTTCAAAAGTGGGTTCAAATTTAGAAAAAAAAATGTTGAAGTGATTTGGGACATATGTTCTTCATCTTGTAGGAAAAACCATTTTGAAGGGAGTGTAATTCTCAAGAAAGTTCCATGAAATTCTTGTAGTCATGTACATAGATATTAATTTGTACATGATTGTAGTAAGCCATTTCTGAGAAACATTGTCAACTGTCCAGGTTTTTTCATGGGAAGGATCCTCACCATATGTTTTAGTCTTGTACACAGGTTATCAAGTGTGTGGATTTGGGGTGGTGAGGCATGAATTTGATCACGCACTCAGTGCCTGATTTTATCCCATGCATGAAACTAGACCCACATCTTTATCAGGGGGTCCAATGCATGGGGCTAGTGTTTGAGGACAGTGCGCTCGTTCCCCACACAAAGTTACAGTGATCCAACACCTAGTGCGTGATTTTTTCCTACATCAAAAACTGGACCCCCACCCATATGCAAGGGTCCAGTGCGTGGGGCAATTGTATGAGGGAAGTGCGCTTGTTCCCCACACAAAAGTACCCTGATCACGCAGTCATTGTGTCATTTTATCCTCTACGGAGAACTGGACCCCACCCCTATGGGGGGTCTAGTGTGTGGTACTAGTGTATGAGGGAAGTGCACTTGTTTCCAACACAAAAGTCCACTGATCATACACTCAGGGCGTGATTTTTTCCTATATGGAAAAATGGACCCCTCCCCTATGGGGGGTCCAGTGTGTGGGGCTAGTTTATAAGGGCAATCCACTCCTTCTCCACATAAATGTATACTAATCATGCTCTCAGCGAGTGGTTTTGTCCTCTATGGAATATTGAACCTCTTCTCTTATAGGGGAGGGGTCTAGTGCATGGGGCTAGTGTATGAGGGCACTGCGCTCATTCCCCACATAAAAATACACTAATCACGTACTCAGTGCATGATTTCATCCTATATAGAAAACAAGATCCCGACCCCTATGTAGGGGTGCCGTGCGTGGGGCTAGTGTATCAGCAAAGTTCGCTCATTCCTAACACAAAAGTACACTGATCACGTCCTACGTGCGTAACTTCATCCTATATGAAAAAATACACCCCAACCCCTGTGGGAGGGTTTAATACGTGGGGCTAGTGTATGAGTGTAGTGCGTTCGTTCCCCACAGAAAAGTACACTTATCACACAATCGGTGCGTGATTTCATCCTCTATGGAAAACTGGACCTCCTGTCCTATGGGGGGGTCCAGTGTATGGGGCTAGTGTATGAGGGTAGTGTGCTTGTTCCCCACACAAAAAAACACTGATCACGCACTCAGTGCGTGGCTTTGTCCTCTGTGGAAAACTGGACCTCCTCCTCTATGGGGGGTCCATTGCGTGGGACTAGTGCATGAAGGATGCGTCCTCGTTCCACATACAAAAGGACATTGATCACGCACTCAGTGCGTGATTTTGTCTCACATGGAAACTTGAAACCTCGTCCCTTTGGAGGGGGGAGTCAAGTGCATAGGGTTAGTGTATGAGGGCAGTGTACTAGTTCTTCACACAAAAATACACTGATCACGCACTCAGTGTGCAATTCTTTCTGAAATGGAAAGCTCGACCCTCAGCCGTATGGGGGGTTCCAATATGTGGAGCTAGTGTATGAGTGCAATGTGCTCCTTCTCCATATAAATGTACATCGATGCTCACTCAATGCGTGATCTCATCTTGTACATGAAACCAGACACCCACCCTTATGCGGCGGTCCACTACATGGGACTAGTGTATGAGGGAAGTGTGCTCGTTTTTTACACAAAAGTACACTGTTCATGTATTTTGTGTGTGATTTCATCCTATGCAGAAAAATGGACCTCCACCCCTATGGGAGGGGGGTCTAGTGCATGGGGCCAAAAAATGAGTGTAGTGCGTTCGTTCCCCTCACAAAAGTGCACTGATTATGCACTTAGTGCATGATTTTATTCTCTTTGGAAAACTGGACCTCCTCCCCTATGGGGGAGTGCAGTGTGTGGGGCTAGTGTATGATGTCATTGTAACCATTCCCCACACAAAAATACACTAATCATGCACTTAGTATGTGATTTTGTCTTGAATGGAAAACTGGACCCCCTCCCTTATTGGGGGGGATTCAGTGCATGGGGCTAGTGTATGAGGACAATGCGCTTGCTCCTCGCACGAAAGTATACTGATCACACACTAAATGCGTGATTTTGTCCTTAAAAAAAACTAGACCCCCACCCATATGCAAGAGTCCAGTGAATGGGGCTATTGCATGAGGGAAGTACCATCGTTCCCAACACAAAAGTACACTGATCACACACTCATTGCATGATTATACACAAAGAAATGGACCGCTCCCCTATGGGGGGTTTAGTGTCTAGGACTAGTGTATGAGGGAATTGTGCTCGTTCCCCATGCAAAAGTACATACATCATGCACATAGTGCATGATTTTTTCCTAAATGGAAAACTGGACCCCCTCCCATATGGGGGGATCCAGTGCGTGGGGCTAATGTATGAGGGAAGTGCTCTTGTTTCCCACACCAAAGTACACCGATTACGCACTCAGCACGTGGTTTTGTCCTCTATAGAAGATTGGACCTCCTCCCCTATAGGGGGGTCCAGTGCGTGGGGCTAGTGTATAAGGACAGTGTGCTCATTCCCCACACAAAAACACAATGATCACGCACTCAGTGTGTGATTTCAACCCATATACAAAACTAGACCCCCTCCCCTATGGGGGGGGTTCACTGCATGGGGCTCGTATATGAGGACAGTGCACTTGCTCCCCACACAAAAGTACACTGATCACGCACTGTGTGCATGATTTTGTCCTCTGTCAAAAACTTAACCCCCACCCATATGCAAGAGTCCAGTGCATAGGGCTATTGTATGAGGGAAGTGCCCTCATTCCCCACACAAAAGCACAATGATCACACACTCATGGCATGATTCTATAAAAAAATGGACCCCACCCCTCTTGTGTATGGGACTAGTATATGAGGGATGTGCGCTCGTTCCCCACACAAAAGCACACTGATCACGCACTTAGTGCGTGATTTTGTCCTATATGGACAACTGGACCCCCTCCCCTATTGGGGGGTCCAATGCATGGGGCTAGTGTATGAGAGCAGTGCACGTTTTTCCCACACCAAAGTACACTCATCACGCACCCAGCGCGTGATTATGTCCTCTATAGAAAATTGGACCTCCTCTCCTACGGGGGGGTCCATTGCGTGGGGCTAATGAATGAGGGCAGTGCACTCATTCCCCACACAAAAAAACACTAATCACGCACTCAGTGCGTGATTTCAATCCATATTGAAACTGAACCCCCACCCGTATGCAGGGATCAAGTGGGTGAGGCTAGTGTAAAAGGGAAGTGAGCTCATTCCCCACAATAAAAATACATTGATCACGTACTCAGTGTGTGATTTGAGCCGATATGGAAAAATGCACCCCCATCCCTATGGGAGGGTCCCGGGCGTGGGGCTAGTGTACGAGTGCAATACGCTTGCTCCCCACACAACATTACACTGATCACGCATTCCGTGCATGCTTTTGTCCTCTATGGAAATTGGACCTCCTTCCCCATGGGGGGATCCAGTCGTGGGGCTAGTGCACGACGGCAGTGTGCTTGTTCCCCACAGACAAATACACTAAACACGAACTCAGTGCGTGTTTTTTTTGTCTATGAAAAACTGGACCTCCTTCCACATAGGGGGGTTAAGTGCGTGGGACTAGTGTATGAAAGAAGTAAGCTCATTCTCCATAGAGAAAAACACCGATTACGAACTCAGTGCGTGATTTTTTCCTACATGGAAAACTAGATCCTTGTCCCTTTGGTGATGTCCAGTGCATAGGGCTAGTGCATGAGGGTAGTGCGCTTGTTCCCCACACACATATACATTGTTCACGCACTCACTAAGTGATTCTGTCCAATATGGAAAATTTGACCCCCCCTATGGGGGGATATAGTGCGTGGGGCTAGTGTATGAGGGCAATGTGCTCGTTTCCCATGCAAAAATACACTGATAACGCAATCAGTGCGTGATTTTTTCCTTTTGAAAAAATAGACCCACACTTCCATGGGGGGGTCATGTATGTGGGGCTCGTGTTTGTACATGATTTGTGCGTACACAATTTGAATACACTAGAATTCTAATGACCTTGCCTAGTGTGAGCGCACTACTAGAGCAAACTCAAAACCCACTATGTGATTGGCTAGCCATCAACCATATATGAGAAGGAGAAGGGAGGGGAGAGGGAGATAATGGAAGGGAGAGAAATAGGGTGAGAGGAAAAGAGGAAGACAGAGAGTAATGAGGGCTGGGAGGGCAGGGGTAGTAGGGGAAGGACAGGGAGTAGGGAGAGTAGGGACAACACTCAGAGGGTAAAGGGAGTGGGAGACAAAACAAGTGGGAGACAAAACAAGTGACAAAGGGAGATGGAGAAATGGAGACGGGGGGGGGGGG
>SZWC01004985.1:20610-53587 GCA_023375785.1 Penium margaritaceum
GGGGGGGGGGGGGAGAGAGAGAGAGAGAGAGAGAGAGAGAGAGATGAAACAGAGATCGAGGGAGAGAGATGGAGAGAGACCGAGGAAGGGGATTGAAAGAAGGGGGGAGGGAGAGAAGGGAGGGGATGGGGTGAGAGAGAAAAAAATGGGATAGGGGTTGAAGGGAGAAGGGGGAGAACAAAAGAGAGGAAGGATGAAGAGTGGAGGACAGTGGGAGAGTGTGAAAATGGGAAACAAATATATGGGTGGAGGGTGTAGAGATAGAGAGATATTGGGCAAAGACAACAAGAAAGGGAGAGGAGGTAGAGGGAGGGGGATAGACATAGGGGAGACAGAGGGGAAGAGAGTGTGGGAGTGCAAGGACGGAGAAAAGGGAGGAGAGCAAGGCAGAGGTGGAGGGAGAGGGACGGCAAGGAGAGAGAAAGAAAGGGGAAAATGGGGACAGGGTGCACAGGGTAAAGAGAATGCAAGGAGGAAGAGGAAGATGGTGAGGGGGGAACTAGATAGCAAGAGAAAGAGAGAGAGAGAGAGAGAGAGGGAGACACACAGGAAGAGGGTGACTGGGGGGAGAGGGCAGAGAGCGAGACGGAGAAAGAGAGAACCAAGGAAATAAAGAGAGACAAATGGAGAGAGGGAGGGAGAAATAGAGAGGGATATGGAGAGAGAGATAGAGAAAGAGAGAGAGAGAGAGAGAGAGAGAGAGGGAGAGACAGAGATAAAGAGAAAGAAAGAGAGAGAGAGAGGAAAAGAGACAAAGAGGTTGAAACAAGGAGAGAGAGAGAGAGTAAGGGAGGGAGAGAGAAGAGAGAGAGAGAGAGAGAGAGAGAGAGAGAGAGAGAGAAAGAGAGAGAGAGAGTGAGAGAGATAGTGAGAGAGAGAGAGAGGGAAGAAGAGAGCAAAGAGAGGGAGAAGGGAGAAAGAGTGAGTAGAGAGAGATGGAAAGATAGAGAGAGGGTGCTTTTGGGGAGAGTGTGGAGAAGGAAGGTAGAACAAGAGAACCAAGAAGAGAAAGAGAGAAAGGCAGATGGAAAGAGGGGGACAGAGAGAGAATGGGAGGAAAGTAAGAGATAGAGAAGGAGCGCAGAGAAGGAAAGTAGTGGGTGGAGAGAGGGCAAAGACAAGATAGGAGGATAGAGAGAAAGGTTGGGAGAGAGTGTGAGACAAAGAGCTCAAGGGGTAGAGAGAGGTGAGAACACGAGGAGAGGGAGAGGGAGAGAGAGAGGAAGGGGGAGAGGGAGAGAGAGGTATAGAGAGAGATAGAGAGGGAGAGAGAGAAACACAAAGAGTGAGAAGGGTAGGGAGAGAATAGAAAGAGAAGGAGAGGGAGAGAGAGACGTACCAAGATAGAAGAGAGCGATGGAGAGGGTGGAGAAGGGGAGAGAGAGCAGAGAGAGAGAGAGAGGAAGAAAGAGAGAGATAAAGAGAGAAAGCGAGAGGGAAACAGAGATTATTACAAAAGGAGAGTGAGAGGGAGGGAGAGAGCATAGAGAGGGGGGAGAGGGAGTAGAGATAAAGAGAGAAAGAGAGACTGGGATAGAGAAGAGTAATAGAAAGGGAGAGGGAGGAGGGAGAAAAAGACCAAAGAAAGAGAGAGGGAGAGAGAGAGAGAGGGAAAGAGAGAAAGAGAGAAAGAGAGGAAGAGATAGAGAGAAAGAGAGATCAAGAGAGAGAGAAGGGGAGAGAGATAGAGACTGGGATAGAGGAAGGCAAAAGAGAGGGAGAAAAGAGGGTGTAGAAGAGAGTAGAGAGAGAGAGGGAGAAAGAGAAAGAAGGGGAGAGGAAGATAGAGAGGTAGGGAGACAAAGAGGCTCAGACAGAGAGGAAGAGTGAGGGAGAGGGAGAGAGAATGGGGGAGAGAGACCTTAGAGAGAGAGAAAGGGAGAAAGAGAGAGAGGGGGGAGAGAGAGAGTGAGAGGGAGGGAGACAAAAAGTGCAAGAGAGTGGGTGAGAGGGAGGGAGATAGCACAGAGAGGGAGGGAGGACGATAGAGAAATAGGGAGGGGGACACAAAGAGAAAGAGAGGGAGAGAGAGAGAGAGAGAGACAAGATAGTGCAGAGAGAGAGCAAGGAGAATTGAGAGAGCACAGAGAGCAAGGAAAGTGGAGAAATTGAAAGGAAAGAGCGGAGAGATAGAGAGAGCAAAGAGTGCACAGAGAGAGAGAGAAAGAGAGAGAGAGAGAGAGAGAGAGAGAGAGAGAGAGAGAGAAAGAGTAGAGAGAGATGGATAAAGAGAGAGGGACTGAGAGAAGGAGGGAGGGGGACACTTAGAGTGAGACAAAGAGGGGAAGTGAAAGAGAGGGAGAGAGACAAAACACAGGGAGGGTGGAAAGAGATTGTAGAGAGAGGGAGAGAGAGAGAGGGAAACAAAGAGAGGGAGAGAGAGAGACGGAGGAAGAAAGAGGTAGTGAGAGAGAGAGAGAGTGTGTGAGAGGGAGGGATACAACAAAGAGAGAGGGGGGAGGGAGAGATAGGGTAGAGATAAGGAGAGGGGGGGGAGAGACAAATAGTGAGATAGAGAGAGAGAGTAAGGGAGACAAGGAGAGTGAGATACAAAGAGTGAGGAGAGAGAGAGGGAGAGTGTGGGGGAGGAAGAATGTGTTGACAAAAGGGGGAGAGAGAGAGAGAGAGAGAGACGTGAGCGAGGGAGGGAGAGATAAAGAGAGAGGGAGTGATATGGAGAGAGAGAGAGAGGGAGAACAGAGTGAAGAGAGATAGAACAGATATGGTGGAGAGAGAAAAATAAGTTGTTAGTGGAGAAAGAGAGTGAGCAAGGAGTGGAGGGAGAGAGAAAGAGAGAGGGAAGAGATTGCACAGAGAGAGGTAGAGAGGGATAGAGAAAGCAAAGAGAAGGAAAGGGAAAGGGAGAGAGAGGGAGAAATAGAGATAGATAGAGACATATATATAGAGAGAGAGAGAGAGAGGGAGACAAAAAGAGTGAGACAAATAGATAGAGAGAGAGACTGAAAGGAAGGGAGAGAGCAATGAGAGTGGGAGGGAGGGAGAAAGAAAGAGAGCAAGAGAGACAAAAAGTAAGGAGAGCATAGAAGGCAATGAAGGAGGGAGAGTAGACAGGTCGAGTAGGGGGAGAGAAAAAAAGAAAAGAGAGGAAGGGGGAAGAGGATCAGGGGTAAGAGAGTAAGGAGAGCAGAGAAGGCAATGAATGTGGAAAAAGAGAAGGAAGAGAAAGGTGGAAGGAGAGAGCAAAGGGGGAGGGAGGGGGGAGAGAGAGAGAGAGAGAGAGAGAGAGAGAGCAAGAGAGCAAGGAGGAAGGGTAGTGGGAGGGGGAACATAGAGGGAGAAGAGGAAGGGAGAGGGAGGTGAGGGGCCAAATAGGCGACAGAGAGTAAAGGGAGCTGAAAGATAAGAGGGAGGGAGTAGAGGGAGGAAGCGGAGAAGAGGGAGAACAGGGAGCAATGAGGGGAAGGATATAAAGAGAGAGTGGAGAGAGCAGATAGAGGGGAGAAAGAGTAAAGAGTGGACAAAATGAGAGTGCAGAGAGCAGTGAGAGTGGAGACAGAGATATATATATATATATATATAGAGAGAGAGAGAGAGAGAGAGAGAGAGAGAGAGAGAGATTAGAGAGCAGAGAGAGAACTGAGGGAGGGAGAGATAAAAGAGTGCAGAGAAAGAGAGAAAGAAGAGAGAGGGGAAAGAGTGAGAAATGAGAGAAAAGGGAGAGCATAGAGGAAAAAGAAAGAGTAGAGAGAGAGAAAGGGCAGGAGGGAGGGAGGAGTTAATGGGGGAGACGGAGAGAGGAGAGCCAAGACTGTGGAGAGATAGAGCTAAGAGGGTAGTAAGATAGAGGCAAGGGGGGGAGAGGGAGGGAGAGAGAGTGATAGGAGAGTAAAAGAGGGAGCAGGGAGGGAGAGAGTTAGCAAGGAGAAAGAGAGGGAGAGAGAGAGAGGGTGGAGAGAGATAGAGGGAGCGTAAAAACAGGTCGAGAAAAATCCTAACATGGGGGATTTTAAAACGCCGGAAGGGTGGGGCCACACAACTGCAAAGTCCAACAAGCTATTTGGGGAGCAAACAGCCTCTGGCTGAAAGAGCTGAGCAAGACGAGAACAGCGTGGGGAGGTTGGCAATGGGCCACACAAAGAAAGGGGGGGCGAGTTCCATACTTCGAAGTCTGGAAGCCAAAAGGGGAGGACTATAGCCCAACACTACTAGCCTAGGCTAGACAATAGCCTAGAGTCCAAAGCCAAGGGCTAAAAGCACAAACATTATACCCACAAATGTAGCTACTGCTAGACCGAAGAGGAAAGAGCACAAGGCTACGAAGCGAGGGCTGGAGGACCGAGAGCTGGGGGTCGGAGGCTCAAGCAAGGGTGGAGCAAAGGGGCCGAGGTCCATGCGCAATGCTGGGGATGGGCCAAACCATAAAGAGGGGGGGAAGACAATTCTACACAAAAGATAAAACAAGCAGTGGTTATGCAAAGAAAAGAAGTACAAAAGAGAGGGGATATAAGGAGGAACAGCAACAAGGGAAGGTAGGGACAGAAAAAAAGAAGAGAAAAAAAAAGCGAGATAGAGTGGTGGTGAGTGTGGGGGAATGGAACGACCATGAAGCCCAGAGTGTAGCACAACATGCAAGGAGTGTGTTGATATGGAGACGATGACGGCAACCGCCACAAAGGCGGGCGACAAGGGTGGAGGACCGCAACAGCTAGGACGGCAAGGACGTTGGGAACGGTAAGAGTGGGGAACAACCCACTCTTGAAGCAAGCGACGGGGGCGGAAGGGAGGGACGACCAAGACAAGAGCAAGCGACAAAGGCAGTAGCAACGATGATCAATGACAACAGAAGCCCAAGCAGCAACCACCGACAGCGGCCAAAGGAGAAGCAAAAACCATGCGCCCGTTTACAGTATTGATGCCTGTTGAATACAAGAGGGCTAGGCTAGGAGGAGAGGACGAGACAACGGAGGCTGGGGAGCTAAGTGTCAAGTGGACATTTAGCCATGACTAGGGGTTGAGTGGTTCTGTATTATAGTATCGAGGACGCCAAGAGTTTGCTCCATGTGATCCATGTTGAGGCACAAACAATAACTAATCATGTTCGCATAAGACCACATTCAAGATGTAATTTAGTATACCATGTATGAAAATGTGTATAGTTTTCATCATGGGTAAGTATGTAACACACCATTTCTTGCAACTCAAACATAACTTCAAAATGAAGCCACAAAAATGGCGTGTCAACCCATACAATGTACGAAATGTGTCTTTTGCAGTTTACACACACACACAAAAAAACAACATAACACAAAAACTCACACATACAGACAAACACACACACACACACACATACACACACGCACATGCACTCACAAACACACACACAATTAAACATACAAAAACCCACACAAAACATTCACACGCACACAGACACAAACTCACAGAGAGAAACCCTCACACAGCCTCATACACACACGCACACACACACACACAAAAACACACACACACACACACAAACACACGAACACACACACACACACACACACACGAACACACAGACACACACACACACACTTACAAAAACACACAATTCCTCATCTTTAAACACACACAATACAACCTCAATGTTTCAAATGAATGAACCAANACCCACACAAAACATTCACACGCACACAGACACAAACTCACAGAGAGAAACCCTCACACAGCCTCATACACACACGCACACACACACACACAAAAACACACACACACACACACAAACACACGAACACACACACACACACACACACACGAACACACAGACACACACACACACACTTACAAAAACACACAATTCCTCATCTTTAAACACACACAATACAACCTCAATGTTTCAAATGAATGAACCAACATGGAACTATAATGAATCATGGTATGTGTTGGATTTAATTTTTTTGTGGCAGGTCTTAACCATCTTTATGAATTGAGAATCAGCTTGTCAAATCCTACTTTTGCAAGGCATAACAAACAATGAAAAAGGTTATGATGTAAACTTCTTTTAGGGAAACTGTTTTCAAAGATTTTTTCCAAAACATGATGTTTACGTGTTGCAAAAAAGAACTTATTTTTTTATATTGACCACGTGTCTAGCGTCCCACATCTAATTCAACATTTTGGACCCATGTTTGTTCTACAACTCAAGATATTTTTCAAATACCTAAACGTTTTATGTACTATTTCTCTGTTGTGCATAATGCAAATGATAAGTTAATTGGAGATATAACAATAATGTTGTGTTTGTCATTTTTTTAGCAATGGAATGGTTACATGTCTCATTATTCAATTTTGCATGATCAATAAGCATCTTTTCCAAGCATGGGAGGTTTTCTGTGTCGATATCATTTCATATGTTTGTATGGAATGGTTCAATGTAAAGAAAAGGTTTGAAGAAGACACAAAACATTTCTATTGTATTAGGTAAAACGATTTCCTCTTTCCTTTTTTACCAAACATGTTACACAAAAACGTTTAACATAACAGGAAGTTGACTTACTTGTAAGGACATATTACACAATAGCCTACCATGTTCCTCACATCCTTTCACGTATTTGTTGTAGCCTTTTCAACTTTTATGACATGGAAAGTCGATGAATTTCAAATTATCCCTTTCTTGTTGTAAAGAATCTTCCTTCAATAAGCCAATTGTGTTACAAAATTTCAAAACTTAATTGCCTTGAGAAAGCATTTCTCTTTCAATGTATAAAGACCTCCTCAATCAAGGTATAGAAACAAACATTATATCTCTTTTTATAGGTCTATCTTGCATAACATTGATGTTTTGATGGAAAACATCATGCTCATCAAGTAAATATTCCAAAAGACAGTCAATTTTGAGGAGGTTTTACATCATTTTCATTATTTTTTTCCGTGAAGCATACAAATCCTAGAATATTCATCTTGTGGGTTTTGAGATTGGTCAAAACCACTCTTTTATCAAATCCGCAAGGGTAGTAAAGTGATGACGCACCGAGAAAAAACACACTACTCACGCCATGTTTAATAAGTTAAAAAAAATATGATACCCCATCCTCTTGCTTTTTTATTCTCTATCAGCATAATGTGCTGATAATCAATTTAACTGAGTAGGGAATTTCAATCCCCCTCTTGATTTTTTCTCCCACTCGAAATTTGTGCTCGAGCAATAGCCTTCTTTGTATTCTTGCTTTTGGGTTTTTAGGAGCTAATAATGACACATTCACCACAACTCTCATGCAACGAGTCTTTCTCTTGCCTAAGAACTCAGTGCTAAGCAAGAAAAATCCTGAATTCTAATGTGTGGAAGAAGACGTCTCAAATGAAACTTATTCTTCAAAATAATATCAATTACACGTATGATAAAGGGAAACATCAGCCAAAACCAATTAAGCTCAATGCTCTCACACAACCTGCTCCATCCAAGGGCACAACACCTTGGTAGGCCATTATGTTATATTTTCAAGGGTTGTTACACAATCACCATGCTTTGAGGTGGAATTGCCTTTAGGTTGTGAGGGCAGCCTTCCCTCCACGGCACCACCACTACTAGAGTAAGAAGGTTCTCAAAGGACTTTTTACCCTCCTAACCAAGCTCAAAAAGTGATGCCAATCTTACTCGGTAAACACAGGGGAACTCTAGTAGATTTCTTTGAGAATCGATCAACAATGCATAATAAAAAATGAGGCCAGACATAACCTATGGGCTGATCGCCTTGACACAACTCTTGGCTAAGAGATGAGTAACGCCTAGAGAGACAACTTTCCCAAGACTGCTCTCAAGTCTTGGAAGTATTCTGGCCACCTCTCCTAGGTAGTCACAGCAACAGGTAATGGGGGGCGTGAACCATCACATGGAAGCAGATTTCTCCCAGGCTCACACGAGTCTTCAGGTGAGAGAGCGTTTATGCAGTCTTGGTGTGAGGCGTTGTATGGTAAAACTGGACTATTGGTCTCCACTAGTTGATTTACTGCAAGAGTTTCTACGAGAGTTGCTGCATGAGTTAAAACTAGAGTTGCTCCTTCACTTATTGCTACAGTTACTACATTGAGTGATTCAAGTATGCTTTTATAGTGGGATCTTGGCAAGTTCACAAATGTCTCTATGCCGAAAGGAAACTTCCTGTTTGCATGGTCGTAGCTTCTTGTTAAAGAAACCTTCCATATCTAAGGCACGCTCCTTTCTCCTGTGGGAAACTTATGGAAGGGTAACAACTTGGGAGTGGTCCCAAAAACTAAGGCGTGCATG
Organism: Penium margaritaceum; assembly: GCA_023375785.1. Classification (NCBI taxonomy): domain Eukaryota; kingdom Viridiplantae; phylum Streptophyta; class Zygnematophyceae; order Desmidiales; family Peniaceae; genus Penium; species Penium margaritaceum. The sequence continues at coordinate 28,832 of SZWC01004985.1, forward strand.
TTCCTCCTGACGGGCAGTCCCCATTCTTGGCTTCCCATGCAGCTAAGGAGTCGTGCATGTAATAGATGATGTGGCTGGTAAGTCCTGCATGTGCTAGTTCATGTAATGTTACTTCATGCATGCACCACCTTATGTAGAGTGGTCCTTGCTCCTGCGATTTTCTTGCATTTGAACATGCAAGGGATCCCAAAAATCTAGGTAGGTGTAGCCCCACCCTAATTAAACAAGGCCATGTACCCAATAGTGTTTTCTTCTAGTACGTAACTTGTTACCAAGCTGGACCAGTAAGCATGCACGGTTCTACTCTACATGTAATACACAAAGATCCATGCTCCTTTCTCCCCCTTAGAGAAAGAAACCAGAATTAAATATGACCTGTACATCAGAAATTTGTAGTCAAGATACACCCAGGTGTTTATGGATAAAAATTCATAACTTCAAGTACAGACCTCCAAATGTCAATCCAAGTATGCAATGTCAAATTTGTTGTTCAGCTCACTTATTACTCACTCCAACACGTTTTACATGCAATCCCGTGATTTGGTGTCTGTTTTCATGAATTGTATGCAAGCTTCTCCCACAAAAAACATAAATCCCTACATCAAACCAAGGGGTTTGCCTTTGAAGAAAAAAAACAAAGATTTCATCGCCTGATCTTGGTCAAGCAAAAATGCGCGTTTTCAATATCATATGGAAGCATTAATTCTTTTGATTCTTAAGAAATAATGCCTTTCCATTTTGAGATGAAGAACCTTTTCAAGCAACACTCTGAATTACATTTGCGGCTTTAAAGTTTGAGTTTTGCATGGGTTTCTACTTGGTCTTAGTCCAACGGGCCTAGTAGGTTCTTTTTCAATGCATGGGGCGTTTCTGTCCCCACATGTAAAACATACACAATCCTCCTTTTGAAAAATCACATACCCCTCAAATAAGGGGTTTTTGAATTTACAGATGAATTCTTGACATCAGCATGTTGACGCTACATTGCACGAAGCATCCACATCCTACGTTTTATTATAGGTCAAGAGTCGAATGTTAATATTGTAAGGTTGTCGGGCAAGGGATTTGTATTCTTTGAACTGCCGAGTCATACAATTCCCTTAGTCTTTTTCTCGTAATCACCATATTGTTCTCATCCAAGTCTTACAATTCCCTTATGTTCATTAGATGATTTTGATAAAATTATGTGTACATACTTTTTTCTTCCACACGTGAATTGGCAGCCACATTCTGTCTAGATACAAACTTATAACATCGTTTTGTTTCCAAACCTATCCTTGAGCAAAACACGAGTATGTTGAAGTCATAGCCATGTTTAACATCTATCATTACATTTGATGTCCTTTTGTGGAATGAATTCTATATCTTAGATCTATTACTTTAAAATCTGGGTATGTAGATTGGTTGGATTCCATCATGGTAATTATTGTACTAAATTGTAAGATCTCTTCTTGTTTCATTTTAGGCTTTGAAATCTAACGATTGACCTTAAACTTGGCTACTTGTAACGATACTGATTTCTTCTGGCCATATGAGAAAGATTTAGGAGGAATTCTTTTACCATATACAATTCAGGTATTTCAGCATTAAAGCAATTTTAAGGGCAAAGATATTACGTTAAAGATAGAAGACACTTTCTTGTGTGTTAAGCCTAATTGTAAGCTTGGTCAGGTATGTTATGGATTCGGAAGCATTGGTGTAAGGAGAAACATGACCATATAAAGGCACTCTAGACGAAAGATAGAAGTGTTTGGAGGTATGTGTTTTATGAGTGTTTCATAGAGGACTTCGTCATCAAAGCCTTCATTTGGATTCCACTCCACTGCCCTGTTTAATCAGCTTTGTGAGACCCCCTTGTGTCCACACCATACCGATGTTGGGATAGTTGGGTATCCGCTCTTTGTCTTGACCCGCGAGTGGATACGACAAAGTAATCGTAGTTGTCAGTTGTGCAAGTCTGAATAGTACCGGATGTAACTTGGTCAGGGCAGATTTTTTTTTCAGCATCATACTTCAGCATAGGAATATGGACAAATGCTGACAGTAATAAATTCATTTATCGACGGTCAAGCTTCAGTCGCTCGGACTCGATAATCGAAAGCAGTCGTGAGGTCGACAGTCCCTCTCTTTCAGAGAGAAGTCGGAGAAGCACCGAAATGGTTTAAGAGTTTTATATACCTGGCAACTCGAAAGGCAAACGCTTGACCTGCGTTGAAATCTGGAAAAAAATGAGAGTCTGACGGAACATTGATGTCGTTTGCTTATCTATTTTCCTTTTCAAGTTTCGATTGTACTGTGTGGGCCGTCGACGTTTCTCTTTGCTGAATCGACCAATAATCATAGTCGCGGGACAGTCTGGATTTGAGAGTTCGTAGGAAATTTAATGTGCACATACTCTGTCATTGAAAAGGGCTTTGTCCACTTTCTGGTTCTCCGGAATGCATTCCGAAACATTTATCTTGCCATTTTCAAGTTGCAATCTCAGGAACTTTCCAACCTTGCCCATTGATTGTAACGATAGACAAACTCCTTGGCGGAACCCATTGACCAGACGATGATGGTAACTGTGGCCGCAGGTGGGAATTAGTGAATGTGAGTGAATACGGGTGAAACCACCCACGCACGTCCGCGACGATCCCATTTGCCTTGTCTTGCGCCATGAGACAGAGGACGCAGTGTGTCCAAGAGTTGAATGGGTTGATGAAGTGGGTTTGATGTCACTCACCCATTCCCACCTGCGGCCTGTAAAACATCTGCGTGCCCACACGGCTGTAGTGATATCCACTGCAAACCGGGTCGGAATCGTGCAGAGATGGGCTTCTCCTGGCCGTGGCTGGATTGTTGTGAGTGGGAACTGCGATTTCACCCACCCACATCCTTATCCACCCACCTGTGTCGTGGATGGGTGTGGGTGGACGTCGCGAAAGTGTGTGCTGGACATCGACTTCGGCAGGGACTTTCATTTTGTGGCGCGACAACTTTACGATCATAACTCTTGCTTTGCAGGCAACTTTGGACGTGTGAAGCGTACGTATTGTTGGATTCTTCGACTTCAGACAACGATTTGTCAATTTGCGCAGAGAAACGATCATTTGTCCTAAGACTTCAGCGGACAGTGGCGGGGGGCGGTGAGTCAGAAGTGGGTGCGGATGGCGTTTTCAGACCACTTTGCGAGGACGAAATTTCCAGGGGCCAAGAAAATGACATCATCAAAGTGTGTAGGTAGAATCGCTGTCCTCACTCACAACAATCCAGCCACGGCCCCTGTGTGACGCACAGGAGGGGTCGGGCTGCAACAGCGGGCCGTTGTCCCGTCTGTTGCTGGCGGCGATGGCAGTCCCATGTGCATACCCAGCGTGGCGTGCCAACGAAGAGGACGCAGCTACGAACGTCGCGAGTGAGGATGTCCGACGGTTGACATGGCGAGGATGAGGTTGCGGCCCAAGATCCCGTGTGTGTTTTGGATTTGACAACCAAAAGGAATCCGATATCCTTGTGGTTTGCACTCCAATCTGGCGATGCCGTTCCTTCCTCATGCCCTACTATGCGGGTAGTTGCGGCGTGACATTGGATTGCGAAGAAACAAACGGTATTGGGGGTTTTAAGCTTTTCGGATGGACTTCTAGGCTGCCCCGTTCTCTGACCCACCTTCAGCCTGCCCCCATTTTAGAAATTATCTAATGGTTTGAAATACAGCTGTACCCATCGTTTCGCTCGATAGATCAGCGCTGTCCATAGTAAAAAACAAAACAACAGCGCTATCCATGTTTACAATTGTGAGGGCAAAAACGGAATTCAACTTCGCTCTCAGAGTGGGACGTCGCCGAATTCGAGGGTGAAGTCAACGACGTCTGACACCGGCCTCAGCGCCACATCTCGCAAACCCCCCCAAACCCTCGACAAACCCCCTAGTTACACTTGGGGGTTTGGGTTTCATTTTTTTACTTTCCCGAGCATCTGCCGAACCCCGCGGTAGCCAGGCCCTGTAGATTCCCTTTCTTCTATCACAGCGTGCACCGCATCTCACAACCCCCCCCCAAACCCTCGATGAACATCTTAGTTAAAATGGGGGTTTTAGCAGGGTGATCGCGAGCTCGCACGGAGGTTTCGCCGCAAAACCCCTCCTGTAAGCTCGCAATAACGGGCGAAGTTCAACTTCGCCCTCCAAGTCAAAATCCATGTCAAATCTCTTAAATACTTCAAATGTATGAAACCCGTGCCCATTTTTGCTCGAAAACGAAAAAAACATGGGCATCGCAATCATTTCGTTTTCGACTATGCACACTGCTGATCTATCGACTGAAATGATGGGTATATTGTGGAGTGCGTCCTTATGTAATGGTCTCCCTGATTTTACGTTCCCAAAGGTTGTCGCCAGAATTCCTCGTCTGTTATGCAGCACAAGATATGGAGGGTGAAAGGATAGAAGATTTTGACAAAACTTGAAACTTGGAGCAAGTCAACTATGGTGAAAGGTTTGGAACAATCCAGGGCAATCACAAAATTGAGCAAACAAGAATGTGACACAATTTAAAATCTACTTGTTACTGCCAACCTGTGCGTGTAATCGGCTACTTCAAGAAAATCCGCCGATTCGTGGTGTTTTACAGACAGCGAGGCTCCTCTCTTGAAATGTCTAGTGACATCGAGAATTGGATGTACTTGAATTTAAAACACGATGCGGTTTGCAGTAGTTCTTGTAGTCAATGTTGGGTGCATTATAAGAGAGTGGGGAGAAGGAGACTCCATGGGAAGAGCCCCACTAGACGTACACAACATGAATGTGGAATTTCGCACTTGAAACAAAGACAAGACGTTGTAGAGGGTAAGCGAGTACCTAAGGACCGGTAAGCGTGCATCTCGCTCGTGCACCACACAAAGCAAGGCAACACCATAATCTGGGGCGAGCCGGACCTCCACGTATTAAACCGAGGACGGTTACTCACGTATGCACGTCTAAAGGCACACATTTTGGCCCCCTCAGGATCAGCACTGGAGGAAATGTGGCAACTCTCCAGAAACCCACATGCGAACATGGAGACAGACCGAAGGATCCTAAAATGTTTGAGGTTAAGCCTCCTTTACGTCCAAAGAAGAGAGTCAAGAGAGAAAGTGAGAGGTCATCATGTTACCCCAAGCCACATCTTGAGAGAGTGCACGAATTGCCTGGAGAGGCTAGTACTTGTTGGTTATGTATAAGTGCCACAAGGTGACCTCGAGCTTTATTGCACACTCATCTCACTTATGCAGGTAACTGACAAGAGGAAGATGTTTCGAGTGGCTGCTCTGTCGTCTCAATATGACTGCACGACGTGGCAAGTAGTTGAAAACCTTCACCAATGTTGATTCTCTCCTTCTTCAAGTCACATACGCATGATGTGTGATTTTGTGGTTTCTTGTGGTGACTCGATGGTGGACAGCCAAGTTCTCTAACATACCTAGTTTTTGCAAGGTTCTTGACAGGTTATCAGGTGAACAATAGTGTAGCAACAGAAGCGAACTGTAGCAATCAGTAGTAGCAATGACTACGACAGTGTAGGAGTAGCAACGACCGACTACAACAATCAGCAATAGCAACAACTGTGGCGACACACCAGCAATAGAACCAACAACAACAGTGGACTACAAAAATCGTCAGCACAGACCTCTACGTGCAACCACATCACCAACCTGTAGTAACCACATCAATCGATGTAGCACAACAATATGAACAATTTCAGCTGGCAGTAACACTGGCAAGCTGTGGTTGCGACATCAGCTATGCACCAGCAACCACACCGGGTGTCATCACTTGTAGGCCGCAGCCCCAATAGCTACTACAATAACATAGTAGTAGGCGCTTTAAGTATTAATTGGCCACACCTACACCGTGCTACAACATCACTACAAGCAATAGTAGTATAGCAATGGCACACGGCTATAGCATTCGCACCAGTAGTAGCTTAACACCATGTAACAAGAGGAGAAATGATAACAACATGATAGGTGTCTTGAACAACCTCGTACAAGCAGCAGCAACAGTCACAATTATCCCTTTACATCCAAGCACCAACACCACTACAGTGGTGTGAGTAGCAATGTTGGTACACTTGGAGGTATAGAACGCGAAACCATTTAGGGGACATTACGAGGGTTGTTCGGTATGTCAGCACCACACTTGTAACTGTCACATAGCTGAGGCCACCTCAAATCCATCTTTTTTACCTACGCAATATTCAGAAAGTCCATTTTACCCACATTCTTTTGGGGAATCTAGTAGCACAACACCACTGAGGCGGACGTCGCTGTAACAATCCTATACATTTTTCTTCAACAAGACACCATCGATCTCGCTTACAAGGTCATGTGTATTGCCTCTGCTACTGTACATGCTGCCATCGCAAACCGCCACATTTGTAGCCGCAACTCGGGCATCTCGTGTACCCACCTTCACATCGCCAGGGCATGCAAATCAGGCTTACACCGAGGCATTATTTATAGCTTGACCTGTTGTTGTAGCAAATGCACATCTTAGCATATTAATACTTGTAGCCGCATCTGCTGTCGCCTCTACAACAACAACCTTTGTAGTACCTGCTATCTCTGCAGCCCCATTGGCCATCCGCACCTCCACAACCGTGGCCGTCACATCTGTAGCATCTACATCACCTTCTACCACCTGCATCGTCATAGTTGATGTCTTTATCGTAGAGGTCTCCACCACCTTGGGTTCGTCCCTCATCAGTGGTACCCTTGTCCTAGCGGTCCTAGTTACATCCATAGTTTCAGCTCTTTCTACTACTGTAGTTGCTACTGTTGCTTTGGTTCTTCCCTTTCTCCGCACTCACTCACCTTCTACTGTCACATGAGGGTCCTCTTTCCATGCACCTCTCCTGCCAGCACTCTGCCTAGTGATGACAAGTCGGTCATCAAAGATTTGCAGAGCCAGCTGAACCTCGCTCACGAGGCTTGGTGGGAGGCTAAAAACAACAAATGACAACAGTGCAACCTTTGCCAATCAGAGAGCCACCATCATGCTTAGGTGGTTGCCCACTACATCAGCCCCACCCTCTGCCACCATTGCGAGTACCTCTTCCACGCCGTCGCCTGCTAGCACCGCTGTTTCATGTCATGTTATCACCCTTTTTGCTACCACCATTATTGCTATGTTACGCCAGCATGACTTCTTCTGTGAACCGAGGGGCGACCGGTGTGACGGTCACACGCCAAGACCTTGGGATAAACCTCCCACCCTCGACCCCTTGGTGTGTGGGCCAACCGTTGAGATGTCGCAAGACCCTCTCCTAGCAGGAAGACCAGTGCTAGTGACCGAGGTTCCCGCCGTGTGACTCTCCCGGCGGCGTTTGCACCAAGGTGCGCTACGGAAGACTTGTAGGATCAAATGGACGTGTGCAGGGAAATACTTGGAACGCAAGGAGAGTTGGGCAAGGAATAAATCCTTTCACTCGATGTATCAGTACAAGGCAATGTACAGAAGCTCTGGGTAAGATTGGCATCCTAGAACAACCCCTGGATGTCCTTATGTACCAGTCCCTATGAGCCAGCCGAAAGCTCATCGGCGATCCAAAGCCCTCTACCAAAGCACATTCATACAAATAACACATGAATTATGTAATACGCTCCACGAGATTTCCAACGCACCAAAGAATGCCTCAATCCGTGAAGAAACGGCTAAGTTATGGCTGTTTGAGTGCTCCACGCGTGACGGCCGCTAGCAGCACTGCCAACGAAGGTCACGGCCGCCCGAAGCGGCCTTGCTTGCGAATGCAGCTCTAGCCGCCATCCCAAAGCGCCCAAGGACCCCAATGAACCTTGCCTCATTGGTTAAGTGTCCATCGAGGGGCGCTTTGGCTGCAGTGGGCGCGAAAGTGGCTCCGCTGTGCGCGGGGTCGATCCGGTATGTCTCCTGTTTTCTGGAGGTGCACCTCCCACTTTTGCACAGCCGTAGCTTTCTCGTCCCTGCACCGAATAACCCGGTTCTTGGGTCGATTTCACATGGTTTTTCACGTAGACTACAATGGAAGCATAAAACAATGTATCTGACCTCAGCATGATGAAATAATCACCACCTCGACCGGCGGCTTCCATAACATCACCCCCCTCCAAGGGCGCATCGTCCCGGTGCGCACCTGGTACGCTTGGAGGACCGTGTTGACAGCACCGCCCCTGTGGAAATCATCTTCGGGGATCCAGAAGTTATACTGAGGCCTATAGCCAAGCCTTTGTACCAGGTAATGCCACCCGTTACTGCGTTGGCGGTGCCCGAGAATCTTCTCCACCACATACTCCTCTTCACCCTCCACCAAGACCGGTGGAGGAGGATCCTGTCCCCGCGCCGCGAACTGCACATCCGGTGTCTTTTAGGCCTTGAGAAGAGAAGCGTGGAACAAGAGATGGATCCCATAGTGATCCGGCAGCTCCAACTCGTAGTTCACCTTGGACCGCTTCCCCTTGACCTAAAAAGGACCCACCCACCGAGGCTTGAGCTTTTCACTGTCCACCCCCGCAAGCTGCAGGTTCCGCGAACTCAATAACACCTTTTGTCCCACCAAAAACTCCTCGGCTGTGTGGTTCTTGTCCTTTTGCCGCTTCATCTACTGCTGTGCCTTGTGTAGCGCCTCGCGTACACCACGCCACACCTTTGTGAAGTCACTTGTAAACTGTTGCACTACGAGTAGGTCCCATCCTGTTGCCATGTCTGAGGGACATGTAGGTTGCACCCCATACACTACCTCAAAGGGAGACCTCCCTGTAGAGGCATGCACTGCTGAGTTGTAGGCAAAGTCATCCACTGGGAGCTTGCATTCCCATCCCTCTCCAAGGTTCCCCGCAGTAGCTGCTCCATGGTCTGATTGGTATGCTGAGTTTGGCCATCAGTTTGGGGATGGAGGCTGATAAAAGAGCCACGCGGGTGCCCAGCTTCTTGAAGAGTTCCTCCCAAACCCGGGAGGTGAAGCACGGGTCGCGGTCCGAGACCAGACACTTCTGCACCCCGTGTAGTTTGATGACGTGTTGCAAGAGAAATTGAGCCGTCTCTACTGTTCTGACCTTCTACGCACATGGAATAAAGTGCGCCATTTTGCTGAACCGGTCCACCACCACCAGTACCATGGTGTTACCCGTTGCAATCCGTGGAAGAACCCCCACAAAATTAAGTGAGATGTCCGTCCACGGACGTTCCGGCACAGGTAGCGGCTGTAGCTCCCCTGGTGCTCGCACCATCCGTGACTTGATTTGTTGGCACGTGTCACACCTGCTTATGTACTCCTTATCATCTGCTCCCATCGCCACCGACCAATACTTGCGCGCAAGTGTCTTGAAGGTCCTGTCGTGGCCAAAATGACCACTTTAGTACGAGTTGTGCGCCTCTTCCAACCGCGTTTGCCGCAACTATGCACTCTGCGGTACCACAATCTAGTTCCCCTTCTCACGACGCCAATACTGGCCGTCCCACTTGCACCCCTTCACCGTACTTCCAACAAAGTCCTCGTCCTCGGCATGCCCGTGTGGAAAGAGGCTGCGGATGATTGGAGATCGTGCCAGCACCGTGATCGCATGCACGCCCAAGTCCGGGCGACGTGAAAGCGGGTCCGTAAGGTTGATCCTCCCTAGTTTGTACTGGATCTCGTAGTCAAAGCCGCCCTCCAACAGCTCCATCCACCGTGCTTGACAACGACTCATGTTCGGGTGCGACTTGAGGTATTTGAGCATGTAGTAGTCCGTATGCACCACACACCGCCGCGCCTCAAGGTAGCACCTCCATTGCTTGAAGGCCTGGACCACCACGAGCATCTCCTTCTCGTGGATCGGGTAGTTGAGCTCAGCCCCTTTTAGCTTCTTGGAGTAGTACGCAATGGACTGCAACCCCTTCCCTTGGTCCTGCATCAGCACCCCGCCGATCGCATAGTCGTTTGCGTCCGTCGCCAACACGTACTCCTTGCTCGTGTTCGGATGCACCAACACCGGGGCCTGACACATGGCAGCCTTCTTTGCACCAAAGGCTTGCCCCTCCTTTGCACTCCAGTCCCATTGGCGCCCCTTCTTGAGCAAGTCTTTCAAGGGTGCTCCCATTGTCGCATGCCCCCGGATGAACCTCCGGTAGTATTTTGTAAAACCCAAAAAAACTGGATGTCGTGCAAGCACGCCGGCTCTGGCCACTCCTTCACTGCTTCCACCTTTTTTTGGGTCCTTGCGGATCCCCCTCCCGTTGACAATGTGCCCGAGGAACTCCACCTCCTTCTTGGAAAATTCACACTTGCTGAGCATGGTAAATAGCCGCTCCTTTCTCAGCACTTCCATCACCGTCCGTAGGTGCTCTTGGTGCTCCTCCATCATCCGCGAGTAGACAAGGATGTCGTCGAGGAAGACGACCATGAACTGGTCCAAGTAGGGATGGAATGCCCGATTCATCAGCGCCATGAAAGTAGCTAGAGCATGTGTTAGTCCAAAAGGCATCACGAGATACTCAAAGTGTCCATAGCGCATCCGAAACGCGGTTTTTTTCCACATCCTCCTCCGCGATGCGGAATTGTTGGTACCCTGACCTGAGGTCCAGTTTGCTGAAGACACGCCCGCCTTGTAGCTGGTCAAACAATTCCTCGGCCCGTGGCAACAGGAAGCGATTCTTCACCGTGATGTTGTTGAGCGCACGATAGTCCACGCACATCCGCAGCTCTCCTAACTTCGTCTTGACGAACAGCACTGGCATCGCGTATGGAGACACCGACGGTCGAATGAAGCCTTGGTCCACCATCTCTCCCAACTGTTTTTTGAGCTCCGCAAGCTCCGCGTCGCTCATGCGGTTGTAAGACCGCACCGTTGGAGACGACCCTGGCACCACCTCAATTTTGTGGTCAATGTCGCGTTGCGACGGTAGCCCCTTCGATAGCTCCTCCGTAAAAATGTCCCCAAACTCTTTGAGCACCTTCCCAACACCAGGAGGCAATTTTGGAGCTCCCGCGCCCTCCACCGGCTGCCCCTCACTGCTTCAACCGCTGCAATCTGCTGCTCTGTTGCTTGTTGTGGGCACACCCATGCCAAGTAAACCTGGTCACCCTTGCACTCGCACCGCTTCAGCTACTGCAAGTTGATGACGCGCAGCTGCTTCCCCGCTTCCGCCACTTCCGACTCCTTCCCCTCACCCCGCCACAAAGGCAAAGTGAGATATTTCCCGCCTGCCTTCACAACCACCTGGTTGCACCTCCAATCCACCTCCGGATTCCAGGCGTGCAACCAATCTTGACCGATCAAGCAATCGTAATCATCCATAGGGCAAGTGTGGAACTCTATGTTGCACACCAACTCACCCATATGGACCTTGTGGACGAGAGGTCTGCCGCACTCCACCAGTCCGGACACCTGTCGCGCCTTGGCCGATGTCCCCGGCTGCCGTGCGAGCCCCAACCCCGTCGCCAACCTGTCGTTGAAGAAGCTATGGCTCGCACCGCCATCTACCAGCCCGCGTAGCTTCCTACGATCCTTGAAACTCCCCTCCGGAATCTCAAGAACCAGCTCCAAGATGATCCCTGGAAACTGCCGGGTCTCACCTTCATTCCGCAATAACACTTGAGGCAACTCCTTAATTGGCAAAAGCCTTTGAGGGCTGGTGCTGTCCTTTGCGGACGAAATTTTTGCAATAGTAGGTCGTCCCTGCCTCATTGCTACTGCCCGTTTCCCTGCTGTGCCTTGCGCTTGGGGCAATCCCGCTTGTGATGACCCTCCTCACCACAAACCGAGCACTTGTTTCTCGATCCCTGTTGCCCGCCCGCACCCCATTGCCCGGCTTGGATTGCATCCACCTCCATGGGCAAAGCCTGACTCGGCTGCTCCACCCGTGGTTGTGTTGCATAGCTGGTCCGTCGTGCATTTTAGCTTACCGCGTCGATGCGCTCCGCCGCCTAGACCAACTCTGCAAAGGTTCGCAACCTGAGCACCGCGAGTTCACGTTGGACGTGCATCTTCAGGCCGTCATGGTAGCGGTCGTATGCCTCCGCATCCGAGAGGTCATCAATCTGTGTCGCCAAAGCCATGAAGCGTGTGGTGTAGTCCTGGACCGATCCACCTTGCTTGACGTACTTGATCTTGTCACGCGCGACCCGGTTGCTGTTGAGGAAGTCGAAACGCGCCTGGAGCATCATCTCGAACTGCTTCCACGTCTCTGGTTTCTCCGTCAATGCCTGCGCACCAAGCTGCACTTCCCACCCCAGCAGTAGACTCAACAATGGGTAAATCCGTGCACCGGCCCCCAGCCCGTTTGGCAACCCAGCGGCGTTCCGCCGGCACAATGTCGACCACCACTGTAGCGCCATTCCCCGGAGTAGCGTCGGTGCATACTCCAGTCTTGTGGCATCTTCTCCCACGGGAACGCCCAACGCCATGAAGTACTGGTTCAGCGTGAAGAGCCACTTCTGCGCATTGCCCTTGCCAGTGTAGAACTCTGGCTCTTTCGGCTTGGGCCGCCGAAAGGCAGGTGCGGATGCCAATGCAACACCCCCCAACACACTGCTCCCTTGGCCGACGTACCTTGCCTCAACCTCTGCACGCAGCTGCTGGTTCTCTTGGTGCAACTCGTCAAGAGCATGCTGGATCTCCTCCATGAGGAAAGCTTGGTCAAATGCCGCTGCCGCCATGGTTCCGGTTGTGAAGAAAAAAAATTCAGGCCAAGCGCAGTTGTGGCTGATCTCCTGCCTCTCTAGGGTCCGCACAAAGCTGAGCGAACGTCCACAGGCTCTGATACCAAACGTGAACCGAGGGGCGCCCGGCGTGATGGTCACACGAAAAGCCCTTGGGATAAACCGCCCACCCTTGAACCCTTGGTGTGTGGGCCAACCCTTTAGATGTCGCAAGACCTTCTCCTAGCAGCAAGACCGTTGCTAGTGACTGAGGTTCCCGCCGTGTGACTCTCCCGGCGGTGTTTGCACCAAGGTGCGCTGCGGAAGACTTGTAGGATCAAATGGATGTGTGCAGGGAAATACTTGGAATGCAAGGAGATTTGGGCAAGGAATTTATTCTTTGACTCGATGTATCAGTACAAGGTAGTGTACACAATCTTTGGGTAAGATTGGCATCCTAAAACAACCCCTGGATGTCCTTATGTACCAGCCCCTATGAGCCAGCCAAAAGCTCCTCTGCGCTCCAAATCCCTCTAGCAAGGCGCATTCATACAAATGACACACGCATCATGTATTACGCGCCATGAGGTTTCCAACGCACCAAAGAACGCCTCAATCCGTGAAGAAACGGCTAAGTTATGGCTGATTGAGTGCTCCACGCGTGATGGCCGCTGGCAGCACTGCGAGCGGAGGTCACGGCCGCCCGAAGCGCCCTTGCGAATGCAGCTCTGGCCGCCATCCCAAAGCGCCCATGGACCCCAATAAACCTTGCCTCATTGACTAATCATCCATCCAGGGGCGCTTTGGCTGCATTGGGTGAGAAAGTGGCTCCGCCGTGCGCGGGGTTGAACCGGTATGTCTCCTGTTTTCTGGAGGTGCGCCTCCCACCTTTGCACGGCCGTAACGTTTTCGTCCCTGTACCAAATGACCCGGTTCTTGGGTCGATTTCACACGGTTTTTCACGTAGAGTGAAATAGGAGCATCAAAACATGTATGTGACCTCAGCATGATGACGTAATCACCACCTCGACCGGCGGCGCCCATAACATCTTCTCCCAACCTCCTGTCCTCATCACAAGGCTTGCTTTCTCCTCTTGGGAGGTGGGTTTCAGCTCATGGGCTCAAGGGGAACAACTCTGGCAATACTACTCCCTAGCGGTCCTATCCTTCACACCTTTTGCTTTTAAGTCCGCCCGCGCTGTCTGCACCCTCATCATTGCTGCACCAGAAGCCCTCATATATGACATCGGCACTTTGCTGATCGTGCCGTCCTGCGGCCTGCTGACCCACTCGAGGCGTGCACATGCTTTGAGGTCACACCACTATCACTAGTTAGGCGGTCCAAATTTTGTTCACCGTGCAGTTAAACATGCTCTTCATGCGTGTGGACGAATTGGTCGATGGAACCTGGGCGCGCGGGCTCAAGCTGCTCATGAGCTTGGTAAGGCTACGTTGCGTTAGCTTTTGGTTGCGCTCACTATGGTCAACAGGTTGAATCCTGAGCTGTCTGATCTCCTTTGTTATGTCAAGCCTGATGAGCTGTAGCGTCACGCCTCACAGGTAGTGCCTCCTAGGTCCCCTCTTGGTGTTGGTGTCCTCTGGGACTTCACTCTAATTTCTTACCGCCTGGTGGATGAGCCTTTGAAACAAACAACATAATCGTATAATAGTGAAAGGTGTTGCTGCCATTACCACTTTCCTTTTCTCCTTCCTCTATAGCTCTATCCTCTTCCCCTACCTCCTCTGCATCGTGGATTTGTATATCAATATTCCTCGACCCTTAGGGCCGAGGACGTGGACGGGGTCATAGTCGGGGAAGGTAAAAAGCCAAAGACGTTGCATCGTCTTGTGTTATTGGCACGGTGATGTGTTGGAAGTGCGACTCATCCGACCATTTCACTCATACATGCCCTGCATCCCCTCATGATCACCCCCTTGCATGTGCCATGCGTGCTCACTGGGCGCACACCCATAGCTCTTCCACCTCTTCCTCTACTAGCTCCACCTCCAACACCCCCTCTCGTTCCTCGAGTTCCATCTCTGTGTAGGCCTACTCCACCGCTGGTATTCCCTCCCCTCCTCCATGGGCTCCATATCGTTGGGATTTGCCGCCACCCTATGGGGTGCCCGTCTACGCTGGACCATCTTCCGCGACCTACTTTGCTCCTTCATGGTACCCTTCTTCCTCGGGATCCTTTACCTTGTCATGTACTCCCTCTGTCGACGGTGAGCGCTAGCTGGAGCAGTCTCTTGTCCATTGCTTTCACCTTTGCGATCACTGAGGTGAGAGTGTGACTTCGTTGCCAAAGGTCTTGCTTTTCAGACTGACATTGTCCTTCATGGGGACCCCCGGTCATGTCCTCGGATTATCGTCCGCGTCTATTATGTGGAACGAGCATTGGCAGGCTGTCGTTCTTCCTTGTTGTCTCACGGTTTGTACCTCGTCTACTCCTTCTGTTGGCACGATTGTGACCTGTAGTATTATTCTCCATGTTCATGTCTCTGGTGACTTTTGGTTCCTAGACTCTGGACCCACCACATGATTTCCGTTCATTCCTCCTTTGTCTTATTGGGAAAAACTGGTTCTTTTTGTCTTTCTACATTGGATCCGGCCACTTACTGCTTTTTCAGGGCGCTGGTGTTATCCGTTTTGGTAGTCCCACTGATGTGTTGTTTTTGCGTGACATGCTGTACGTGCCTTTCTTGGAGCCCAACTTGCTTTTTGTGATGTTCTTAGATGATAAGGACATGGATTTCTCATCAAGTCAGGGTGTTGGCACTGTCCGTCTTTGTCCCTCTGATTGTGTCATTTTGCAGGATGTCAAGGGTGACAAGCTTTACCGTCTACCTCTTCTTGCTCCCTTTGCCTCCTCCATTGGCTCTTCTCCTATCCATGTTACGCCTTCTATCTCCCTGCTCTTGTTCAGTTATTACATCATCATCTTGGCCATGTGTACACTGATGTCATCATGTTTTGACCCACTGTTGGCTTGTTCACGTCCACTTCTGCTTCATCATATCCCTTTGGCTGTCTCGACTGTGTCTAGGGCAAAATGTATCACTCTCCTTTTCCTTTTTTGAATCTCAGTCTTCTCACCCCCTTGAACTTGTTCACACTGATTTCATGGGTCTCCTTCCCCATGAGTTTCTTTTGGGTGTTGGGTGATGTATCCTCTATCTTACTGATGATTTTTCCTGGTTTTACTAGATCTTTACGCTTCGTTAGATGAGCAATATCTGTGTGTTCATTAAGTCCTGGCTGGTGCAAGCTGAATGCTCGTGTCAACGCTTGCTGCGAATCTTTTGCAGTCACCGGGGTGGTGATTTCCCCGGTCCCATGGCCCGGTTACTTGAGTCCAAATGGGTGTATCTAGAGACCTCAACTCCTTACACACCCCAATAGAACAAGGTCTCTAAACGATGGAATTGGACACTTACCAATGGTGTCCGCACCATTTTGTTTGAGTCTGGTCTCTTACTTATTTTGCCTTTGAAGCCATGAGTTACATAACATAGGTCGTAAACCGTGTTCCGCATGGTCCTCTCCCTTGCACCGTCACTGTTGGCGCCTTCTGGGATCCCAAGCATGAGCGCGTTGTTGAGTCATGTGATGCTCTGTTCTTTGAGTTTGTATTTCTTCATGACCTGAGTCGTCACTTGTCCATTGCCTCCCTGCTTGTAAGCCGGAAATCGCCTACGGCTAGAAACTTCATTTAATGTGTACTTGACTATGGATTTGGAATGTACAAGAAAAACCGTGCGAGATCGACCCAAGAACGGGGTCGATCCATCAAGAATTGAGGAAGTTACGCCCGGCCAAAGGTTGGACCGGCCGAGGGAAAAACAAACGACGGGAATTTGTCCCCAAGGACCAAGGCTCGACCATCGGAAGAACCAACAAGGCCAAAGCGCGCCTTAGGACCTGATTACTCAATGAATCAAGGATCATTGAGGGCCAATGGCGCTTCGGAATGGCGCCCCGATGTGTATTTGCAAGGAAGGGCGCTTCGGGCAGCCGTCAACGTCACTAGTGGTGCTACTAGCGGCAGATTGCAGTGGTTCATGGAAACGACCATATCTTGGCCGGTACTCCACGGAATGATGTGATTCTTGGTGAGTTGGAAAGCTAGAAGGGTGATCTACGTGATGCTGAGGCAATAACGCTTATCCCAGACCCATACGGAGCCACACACGGCTCGGCGACCTCGGGTTGCCTAGGATGTGTCATCATGTACATATCGCATGTACATCTTGCATGTTGACACTTGGATAACAAGTACAATTTACTACCACTTTGCCACATGTGTTCCCGTGCTCCCCCAAGACGACCCTACACTTCCACAACCCCGGGAAGGTATGCACCGGCCTCTCCTTGGTCGCCGTTGCCCCTGGTTGGTGCCTACACAATCTAATTGAGGCTAGCACACCGCGCAAAGTTCACACTTGGTATGAGATCCACCCTTGGCTCAGGGGCACAATCGTCTATGTGGCAACCTCTCCTGGTCAGTATAGACCAGCACGCATCTTGTCTCTTTGGTGGATCCGTGCCCAAGGCCAACCACGCACTCTGGTGACAAGGCGGTAGCTGGAGGGCCCGTTGAGGAAGAAGTTGTACAGGAAATAAGATTACTTCATCCGACACGTTCCCCATGGCCGCGGCGTTTGACACGCAAGGCAAAGTAACAGCAGTCGCAACATTGGAGAAGTTGCTCGCTGACATGCAGGCCAAGATGGACGTGTTTGAGAAGCAAAACGCGTACCTCAATCAGGAGCCCGCGAAACGTCTTCTGAAAATACCAGTGACAGCTGCCACCGCAAACATATCTGTGGTGGGTAATCTGAGCCCGCCCAAGCCGGAGCCATTTGACCCATCGAGGAAGGATGGGCCAGCTCCACACGCTTGGATACTCGGAGTAGAGCTGTACTTCACCGCCATCGGCGTGGATGCCTCAAGGTACGAGGCGCGCCGCGCCTACGCCGTGACCCTATTGAGAGGAGCATCGTTGGATTGGTAGGCCGATGTGATGCGGTCCAATCCACACGGCAGTGGAGCAGCAATGGTCGAAGGCATTGCAGTCGCGACCGGAATCTGAAACCCATTGGCTCCGACGTGCAGCAGTTGCGACCCTACCCTAAAATGGCCGACTTCGTGGAAGGATTTTACAGAGTCGTTCATCAAGCGCTTCACGATGGGCAACGCAAGGAACAACGCGCGTACCAAGCTGCGTCGGCTTTGCCAAACTAGCGGCGTCACTGACTACACCCGAAGGTTTTGTGAGATCATTGTGGACTGTGGCTTCGACTCCCACAAGCTGCACTTTCACCAGAGCAACGGCCTCAAGAACGACGCCCATGCTGTGACGGTGATGCACGACCTCAACGACAACTTACCACGGATGATGGCAGCAGCAGAGTGGTACGGCTCACACGTGATACAGGCTCATGCCAACAGCCACAACTCTTTCAATGGTGGTTACGGCAAGCGGGCCAAGAGTGAAAGCACGCCCACGGAGATCGGAGCATTGAAACATCGCAAGTGCTACAACTGTGGCAAGCCTGACCACATTGTGTGTGATTGTCGAAATCCAAAGAAGGGCGAAGACTAGGATAAGCAGCAAGGGAAGGGGAAGCAAGCCACGAAGGAAGTAGAGAAAGCAACAAAGGAGTCAGGAAACGAGGAGAGCCGGGAGTAGATGGCGTGACTCCTGGCTCCTCTCAACCCAAACCGCCAGTTGACTGTCCACCCGAACGCCTTGCGACAAGTAAGGGTGTTTCTGAGGTGAAGGCATGAGATTCGGGGTATGAGGAGGAGCAGCCCGTACTTCTCTTGGAGGCGTGAGTGAAAGGCGTCAAGGGGGAGGTGGGGAGTCTGCTGGATTGTAGCGCGATCTACAGTTTTGTGAGCATGGAGTGTGCTCAAAAGTAGGGCCTTGTGCTCACAAGGAAGAAGCGGACCGCTAACTAAGTAGACGGCACAATTGAAGTGGGATACCTGGCCTGTCCCCTCTCCATTCGCGTGGGGAAGCTTCGCATGACAACCGTACACCGGGTGTGCCTGATGAAGGATTACGATGTGATCCTCGGTCGTGACTTCCTCCACAGGTACAACCCCGCCGTCAATTGGGAGGTGCGCACCGTAGTCAAGCTCCGAGACAAGGAGTATTCCCTGCCTACGTGGTTTGAGAAAGAGGCCGCAGATGAGGAGAATTGCGAGGAGGAAGCGCCGCAGCAGTTGGTGCCTCGCAAGGAGTCCGGACCATTGATGTTGAACTTGGTGAAGCTCAAGCGCGCGATTCGAAAAGAGGAGCAGGTTTTTTTTGGCGTTCGTGCGAGACGTGCGTTTTTGACGCACCAGAGGACGTAGCGCCTGTTGTGGTGAATGGGGCGACTCATGAGCAGCCGGGGGCCCAAGGCAAGTTTTTCGCGGTGCCCGAGGGGCTTTGGAAGGTGTGTACGGAGTTAGAGGACGTGTTCCCCGACACCCTCCCTGCGGGTCTGCCACCGAAGCGGGACATAGACCATCACATCGACCTGAAACCTGGAGCACGCCCTCCTGTTCGTGCAATGTACCACATGAGCGACGTGCAGCTGTAGGTGCTCAAGAAGCAGGTGACCGAGATGACGGAGCAAGGCTTTATCCGCCCATCGTCTTCTCATGATGTACCTGTCTTGTTTGTGCAGAAATCAACGGGGGAGATGCGCATGTACGTGGACTACCAGACGTTGAACGAATTGACATTTGAAAAACTGGTACCCACTTCCACGAGCCCAAGAGCTCTTTGATCAGCTCCGTGCGGCTTGCTTCTTCACAAAAATCGACCTCTGATCCGGCTACCACCAGATCCGCATCGTAACAGATGATATGAAAAAGAGGGCTTTTCAGACCCGCTGTTGTCATTACGAGTTCCTCGTAATGCCTTTTGGGTTGACCAATGCGCCGGCCACCTTCATGGCGGTGATGAACAACATCTCCAGGCTGTACTTGGATGACTTTGTGGTGGTGTACCTCGACGACATCTTGGTGTATAGCAGGTTGGCGGAGGAGCATGAGGAGCATGTGAAGAAGGTCCTCATGATTTTGAGAAAGGAGATTTCTATTGCAAAGCTCACGAAGTGTGAGTTTGCAGAGGGGAAAGTTGAATTCCTTGGACACATAATTGGCAATGGACAGATTGCCATGGACCCGCGTAAGGTGTCGGTCGTGCAAGAGTGGCCGAAGTTGCATAGTGTGCACGACGAGCAAGTGTTCCTTGGTTTTTGTAAATACTACCGCAGGTTCATCCTTACCTACGCGGGAGTGTCAGCGCCACTCTCCAATCTCACTCGCAACGATCGCGAGTGGAGTTCGGGGTTAGCAAACAAGAAGCCTTTGAGGATCTCAAAAGGGCTCTGACCTTCGCGCCGACCTTACACTTGGCCGACAGCGGGGGTGAGTTTGAAATGGCAACGGATTCATCGGGCCTGGCCATTGGGGAGATCCTTTTGCAGGACTTTGGCAACGGGTCACAGCTAGTCGCCTACTCCTCGTACAAGTCGCGTGTGGCAGAGTTCAACTACTCCACCCACAACAAGGAGATACTCGCCGGGTTCGCAGCCTTGAAGAACTTGCAGTGTTACCTCAACGCGCAGAACTACACGGTCTACACCAACCAACATGCGTTGAAGTACTTCAAAACGCAGCCAAGCTTGAGCCGGCGGCAAGCGCGTTGGGTGGAGTACCTCGAGTCACACTTCAACTACGACATCGTGTACCGGCCGGGTCACATCAATCCAGCTGACGCACTCTCACGGCGACCGGACCTGATGATGCGGGTCATGTCTCTCAACGTCCATGAGGATGCTTTCCTTGTGAAGCTCTTCACAGAGGGATACGAGGCACATGGGGAGTATGACACTCAGAGATTTTTTGTCGAGGCGCCGTATTAACGACGGCATGGCACGCCGCAGGTGGCGGTTCATGCGGTGCCGGCGCTTTGGCAGCTGATTTTGAAGGAGTGCCATGACAGTGGCCCGAGTGGCCACTTCTCCGCCGACAAGACATTGACAACGATGGCTCGCTTCTTTTGGTGGCCCACCATGTTGCCGGAGGTGGCTGAATGCTGACGGATTTGTGACGTGTACCAACGACACAAGGCGCTGAGGAAGAAGACCTCGGGTCTCCTCCAACCCTTGCCCATCCCCGAGCAGCTGTGGCAAGACATCTCCATGGACTTCATCACGGGCTTGCCCGAGACACCGGCAGGTCACAATGCGGTGTTGGTGGTGGTAGATTGCTTCAGCAAGATGTCACACTTCATCGCGACACGTGATACGGTAAGCGCAAAAGGCATGGGGCGGCTGTTCCTCGAGCATGTGGTGCGTCTCCATGGCATGCCGCGGTCCATTGTGAGTGACCGTGACCCGCGCTCCATGAGTATGTTCGAGCGAGAACTCATGGTGCGGTACGGCAACAAGGTGCAGCTGTCGACCAGCTTTCATCCCCAAAGTGACGGACGGATTGAGCGGACGAACCAGATGTTGGAGCAGCTCCTCCGTACAACGGGTGATCCTGACAAGACGGTGTGGGACCAGCGGTTGCTGGTCGCTGAACTGGCGTACAACTCCGCCACGTCCGCCTCCTCTAGCAAGGCGCCATTTGAGGTGGTGACCAGGACGGTGCGGGTCACACCCCTCAGTTTGCACGTCGCAAGCAACCTGCCCGCGGTGGAGTCTACCACACATGACTTCAAGCAGATTTGGGCAGTGACACGTCATGCATTGCCGAAGGCGCAAGAGCAGTAGAAAGTGCAAGTGGACCGCCGACACGCAGACGCAACGCTCAAGGTCAGTGATCGCGTGCTTCTCAACAGCGTGCACGTCAAGCTTCGCGGAGTCCGATCGGACAAGTTGAGACCCCGGTGGCTTGGTCCGTTCGACGTGCTCAAAATGCGGACACCCGTGGTGGCGCGGTTGGCTCTTCCACCTTCCATGCAAATCCACGACGTGCATCATATCTCCAAGCTCAAGCTCTACCATGATCCGACCGAGCATTTTCCTGGCCGCAGTTCTGAGCCTCCCCCTCTGGTGGTGATCGAGGGTGGGCAAGAGTTTGAGGTGGAGGCCATCCTTGACCACCGTCGTCGTGGCCGTGGATGGGAGTGCCTGGTCAAGTGGGCTACGATGTGGCCCAAAACTCATGGGAGCATGCCCGTAACTTCAACGTTGGCGGGGTAAATGCCATCCTCCGGGATTACCAAGAGCGAACCAGGACGGCTCGCTCCTAAAGGGGGGGGGGGGGGGGGGGGGGGGGGGGGGGGGGGGGGGGGGGGGGGGGGGGGGTAGTGTAAGCCGGACAGTGCCAATGGCACTGATCACGGCTTGAGGCTTCCTTGAATATGCACTTTGAATATGGATTTAGAATCTAAAGGAAAAACCGTGCAAGACCAGCCTAAGAATGGGGTCGATCCATCAAGAATTGAGGAAGTTATGTGCGGCCAAAGGTTGGACCGGCCGAGGGGAAAACAAGTGACGGGAATTTGTCCCCAAGGACCAAGGTTTGACCCTCGGAAAACCCAACAAGGCCGAAGCGTGCCTTAGGGCTTGGTTAGTCAATGAATCAAGGATCATTGAGGGCCAATGGTGCTTCAGGATGGCGATCCAATGTGTTCTTGCCAGAAAGGGCGCTTCGGGCGGCCGTCACCGCCGCTAGTGGTGCTGCCGATAGCAGATTACCGTGGCTCACAGTAACGGCCATATATTGGCCCTTCCTCCATAGAATGATGTGATTCTTGGTGCGTTGGAAATCTGGAAGGATGAAATATGTGATGCTGAGGAGATAATGCTCATCCCAGGCCCGTATGGAGCCGCGCATGGCTCGGCGACCTCGGGTCACCTAGGATGTGTCATCATGTACATACAGTCTTTTATGTTAACACTTGGATAACAAGTACAATTTACTACCACTTTGCCACACGTGTTCCCATACTCCCCCAAGATGACCCTATGCTTTCACAAACCCGGGAAGGTGTGCACCGGCCTCCCCTTGGTTGCTCTGGCCACCGGTTGGTGCCTAAAGAATCCGGTTGAGGCTAGCACACCGCGCCTGGTTCACACTGTTGCCACTCTCTTGGTTGCATGAGGAGGTCAGCCTTACAGTCCCTGCTGTCCTCGCAGTCCATTCTTTTGTCTCTTTCCAACAGCCTTCACCCTAGGTGTGTCCCCAGATGCCAGTCACAGTGCCCATACAGTCTTGTAGGTCCGTCAAGTCCATGTTGTCTAGCTCGCTTGGAGCTCCGGACTCCCCTGTCTTGTCCTAACCTGCTAGCCCATCTGAGTCCGTGTCTCGTGCGCACTCCATCCATTCCACTCACCCCTGTCATGCCCAGTTAGTATGATCATGTCTTGCCTACATCCGGCAATCCTCCCTGTCTTGCACCCACCTTCCTGTTTGTCCGTGGCCGGCACCTCTAAGCGCTTCCTATCCACTTTTTTAGTGTCCCAATGTCCTCCGCCCGTCCGTCTCTGTCACACCCTTAGCAGTAACCAGCATTGCCGACCGGCATGGAGGCCTTGGGATTGTCCAAAGGGGTTGTCCACCCTA
This sequence comes from Penium margaritaceum, assembly GCA_023375785.1. Taxonomy (NCBI): domain Eukaryota; kingdom Viridiplantae; phylum Streptophyta; class Zygnematophyceae; order Desmidiales; family Peniaceae; genus Penium; species Penium margaritaceum. The sequence goes on from SZWC01004985.1 coordinate 52,022, forward strand.
GCTCTGCCCTTGGGTATGCACTTCTCACGACAGAGCACGAGCGCGCACTTGGAGCCGCCATCCTTGGGAGTGTCGCAAAGTGTCACATGAATGTTGCTCCCACGTTTTCGTTGCCTGATCCGACCGTAATTCGACTGGCACGTGCAGTCCTTGACTCACAACAATGGGTGGCTGCCATGCGGGACGAGCTAAGAGTTCTAAAAGACCGTGCTGTATATGAGCTGGTTGATCTATCGCCAGGACGCAAGGCCATTGATGCTCGGTGGGTTATTTGTTGAAGGTACAAGCCCAACGGCGAGCTTGATCAGTACAAGACATGCCTCACAGCCAAGGGAGTTTCTCAGGTTGTAGGTGCTGATTTTGACAAAACATTCGTCGTTTCACCATAGCTTGAGCTCTTTTGATTCTTGTTGCACACCATGATTAAGAAAATGAGTAAATGGACATGAACAACACATTCCCACATGGACGTCTAGATGAGGAGATGTACATGGTACAACCTCCAGAGTTCTCTGATGGCACCAACAAAGTCTGGCAAAAGGTGAAAGGATTTTTATGGCCTAAAGTAGTCACAGAGGTGTTGGAACTAGGAGATTACCTCAACCTTGGAAAAAAGGGATTATCGAAGCAGCCTGGTTGATCATTCCCTCTTTTTCACTCCACATTTTACATCATTTGCTACCATCCTTGTCCATGTCAATGACCTACTGATTGAATCACCCAGTCGAGTGAGGTATGGTCTATTGTGGCCAAATTATAGACCGCACATTCAGTGTATAATGTGTGTTGAATTTGGTAACTTCCAGGAAATTCACTTCAGATGTAGTCATGTTGTGTTCACGTGGAAAAACATGTACATGATACCTTTCTATTATTCATTGGATATCATAAAACATAACAAAAAGAATAGAAGTCAGACCTTTTTGTGAATCATATAGGAGACATAATTCTGTCCTACAACTTTGTGAATGATCTTGTTCGTCATTCCAATACTTTCATTCTTCTTTTGTGTCTATGATTTGAAATAGGCTTCCGGTGAAGCGTATTCTTGCGATTTATAAATTACGAGAATACGCTCAAAGCAAACGACAATCATCGGAACTTGAGCGCCCCCCTCCAAAAACCGCAAAGTGTGTTTGGGGAGTGTAGCTGGTGCGTGTATTGGTTAGCAATCAGTCAAATACACAATAGTATCTAATACACTAGTGTTTTTTTTACTTGTCCATGACATACACGGACCATAGACACTCACCCAATGCACTCTACACCTTTGGGGGGGGGGGGCGTGGGAGGAAGCATTGGATCCGGATCCCACCCCCCTCTGAATAAGGTAGAGTGTATCGGCTCAGTGTGGAAGGTTGGTGTATTTGAGTTGAGTGTCGGAGAAAAAACTGTACACTAATGTATCTTTAGTCTTTGACCGTCAATTGAAGATGATCGATGATCGACGATTGACAATTTATGATGTTGATCGTTGACATAATCGACGTCGTGTTGTGGGGAGCTCCCCCACGACGGAACAGTCACCACATTGTCGGGACCACCTTCCCCCCCCCCCCCCCCCCC
>SZWC01004985.1:99425-112147 GCA_023375785.1 Penium margaritaceum
CCCCCCCCCCTCCCCTGTCCGCTCCCTCGCTCGCTCGCACATAGTGTGAGCGAGCGAGCCTGACCGGGAGGGAGGGCCGGTCTGACAAGCCGGGCACCCTCCCTACACAACCCCCCCTCCCTTTTCTATTCTTTTCTAAATTGCCGCCGATTCCTAGGAGAAATCAAGAATAGGGGGGCTGAGAAGAAAAAAAACAAAGGGAGAAAAATAAGTTAAGGGCGCGGAAAAAAAACGAAGGGGGCGCGCAAGACAAAGAAAAGAAAGAGGACACCAATGTTGTCCAACTAGTCCTGCCGCAACAGCAATAGCTTTCGTAGCAACAGTATCAGTGGTGGGTAGAGTGGCGACGACTTCAAAGTGAGGAGCAGTTGTAGCGTCCTTGTCGTCTCGCCCTCCCAGCAACAACTGGGACACCTTCTGTTTTCAGAAGTCGTCCCAGTCATTCAGCGACGACTTCTGTTTCATGACACTTTGTTAGCCGGCATCTCTTTCGGGCCTGTCGACTTGACCCCGTACCTCACTCCGTTAGATTGATGGCATCTTTGAGTCTGTCCATCTTCGAGGGCTGGGTCGTCTACCGCTTGGAGCAGTAGTTGCACCTGCAGTCGCCACACCTTCTATTCTTGGAGCATTTTTTGCTCCAATCGTGGTAGTAGAGCCAGTAGCTGCAACTGGTTAGACTCCCTTCTACGAACGTGCTGTGGTAGTGTCGCTCGCCCTGTCTACTCCCACTTGCTGGCCCCACCGCCATGATGTACAGGAGTGACAGTGTCCTGTGTTCTACAAGTTTCCTCTCCCGCGGCTCGGTGTTTACCACCAGGAGTAGGTGCCCTTGGCTCCTATCCATCGCGAGGCACGCGAGATGAGTGTGCACTCATGGGAGTAGGCGTCTTGCGCGTTTTGCCTCCTACTACTGTGGTGATGGACGTCATGGTTAGCGTTGATATTGGACGGGCCCTCGCAACTGGCATCCACCTTGGCTTTGGCCTCATCTAAGCATGCGTCCTCCACAGCATGCAGATCTGCCAGCGTTGGTAGATCCCCTAGCTGGACCTCTGGCGACCATCTTCACCAAGATCCACGACCTGGGCGGATGGTGCAGCAGCTTTGTGACCTCATTGTTGTTGAGAATGCTTCTGTGACTAGTTTGTTGACGGCCTCCTTGGTATCATTTCCTTCATCTTCTCCTCCTTTCTCCGCTAATGGTCTCTCTCCAGCTCCACCTGGCGGTGTTTCCCAGGCTGCCACCATCCTTTCGATCCTCTACTCTTCTACTACCACGACGCCTCATCAAGATGACATGTCTTCATATGGTCGCTCCAGTTGTATACACACACGGTGTCGGCGTCAGCACTGCGCATTTCATGCTTGTACCAGTTTTGAATAATTGTTTGCCTCCTTGGCTTTTGTTGCTATCCCTATCTAGGGGGAGTGTTGTCACCACGTACTTCTTGATGTGACCGTAGCAAAAGGATCCGCACCCTTGCCATATTGTGGTACCCTAACGTCAGCTAGACTTCCACATAGATGCAGATGATACGGTGGCAATACAGAAGCGTGGAGTCTTACTCGGACATGGCGCTCATGGTGGAGACTTGCCTGTCATCGAGCTAGACTTCCACATCCGGGTGGGATCTAGATCTTTTGCAACAACATGTTGCAGCAAGAGGAGTGCAGGCCCGGCGTCCCTGGGTGGTGCCACTCGCGGCTCTGACCGGCGGCTGCGTGGCGGTGGTACAAGAGTCCCGTACGGATCAGGATGGCTCTACCAGACTCGAGGGGAGTTTGTGCAGTAGGCTCACACCAGCCCAGCGGAGGTTGGAGTGCAGAAGACAAGTGTGTCATCGAGCTCAACATCCACACCAGGGTAGGAGCTGGACGCTCTGCAGTAGCAGGTTGCATCAGGAGGATTACACGCCCTATGTCACTGGGCGGTGCCACTCGCGGCTCCGACTGGTGGCGGCCCGGCGGTGGCACAAGAGTCCCCTTCGGATCAGGATGTCCCTTACGGACTTCTACGTGCGTTGGTGCACGAGGCTCAAACCAGCCCGGTAGAGGTTGCAGTGCACGAGCAGAGTGGACCAGCTGGTCTTTTAGAGGTTGAGGCATTCTTGATAGTAGCATTACTAAGATATGTCACCAGGGTATGTGCTTAAGCAAACACAGCAGGCTCGACTTTGTCATTGGTGCAACCTGAGGACCAACTTAAGTGTCAGGAGTGGCCCATGTTCCCATAATCTGCGGGATTCAGTACACATGGAGGAGGAGCAACACACATGATGCATTCAGATGATGATCCTTACTCCATCGTTGAGCGGGTGACAGCGACCAGTCTTCCTGGCGAGAAGATGCGTGAGCGCCAGCTATGCTTGCTTGTTGCCTTGACTGGCATTGGATCAGTTGTCAAGCCAGAGTCCTGCACAGCCATGTCCACTACGCCAACAGTTGAGGATAGTATAGTAGATTCAACCACGTGGATGGAGTCACCCCGTCAACAATAACTGAGTTTTATCCTCGCATGTTCATCTGTTGGTGACCTTGCTGATCACATCAATGCTAAGGGTGGCAGTACCTACACGGACAACATTTCCACATGCACCATGGACTGTGACGGCTCCTCCTTCTCCTTCTCTCTTGGCATGCGACCGCTCATCCCCCCTCTTCTGATAGACACGAGCTGCGGTCAGGATGACACACCTTAAGATTTGTTTGATTGTCCAGCATCCCAGCATATTGCGAGTTTGGTTGACCTCGAGGAGGATGCAACAACACCAGCTCCATCGTCTTCAGCAGCATAGATGCAGATGGGGTTGTAACTGCAAGTTCTACAATCTACGCGTGCAGCATCTTGTGAGACACACTTGATCCTACGCAAGGCAGACATGGGCCACCTCTACATGTCCAAGGCAGATTACGCTGACTTATAAGAGCGTGTAGATATGCTGCAACGAGAGGTGATGGCAGCATTGGAGCGATTGTCAGAGCAGGAGAGCACCACTGCTATCGGCATGAGCTTTCCACTACCAGGATCTCGCACACCCATACTCGGGGAGGATCTAGTACCAGCTCCGAGTATGAGGTATAATGGAGACACTACCAGAGGAAAGGTGAGCAGGCCTTCAGTTCCCACCATCCTCGTTCCTTTCAACTCCACCATCGCTCCTCTTTCTTCTCCTGCTACCATGACACACCATCCACCCACCTCAGTTGCTCCATCGTCTTCTTCGTCCATGTGTGGTGGTCCGGTTCATCGTTCTAGCCCTCCTCTTGTGGCGGTACACCCCTTTGCTTCAGGGTGCTCAGTTCTGCCTCAGAGGCCAACTCCACCACTTCATCCACGCTTACGTGCTGCTCGTCCATTCCCTTTCCTCCGACATACACAGATGCATTGCGGTAGACTGGAGAGAGGAGAGACTGTGAGTTGGGACCCTTGGCATTCACACAAGGATTGGTACACCCCAGGTGATGCAAGGGCGACGTGACAAGCCGTAGTTGGAGACACCACTTCGTCTTTGAGAGTGAGAGCAGACTCATCATGACACGGGGAGCAGTCTCTGCATGATGGAGAGACCACATGATTCATCGCCCAGGATCTATTTAGTTATGGTATGAGCATCTCCATTGAGGACATCGACATCAGGTTCATCTGCCCAAGGGGAGTGTTGTGTGGATCTTGACCTGACACAAAGTCAAAGGAGATGCATGGCAAGGGGTCCATGCTCCATTGTGAGCATACAACAGCACCTGGCGTGTGGCTCATGCTACGTGCTTGCACAGCTACATGTGGATGGTAGCACTCTGCTGGTCGAGACCCGGACACTTGGTGGGTTACACCAGTGTCACGAGGAGACCATGTCATCGTGTGTCCTGGTTAGTGGCCATACTGCGTGTGGCATGTGCATGCGGCCTAGATTACTCATAGTGGTCAAGACGCGGACATGTGGTAAATAACATCCGTGTTACGAGGACATCCCTCTTTGATCCTGTGTTTTGGTTGATAATGCTATTGTGGCCCAGATACGTGTTGAAGTTTGTTAGCCACTAACATCTCTATGCCCTCTTGTCTCCTTCTCCATGCACACACATGTACAGATTGATTGACATGGCCTCACTTGGGAAGACGTCAAGCAAGCCTACCGTGGTTGGCGTCTCTCGCAACTTGACCCAAGTACCTAACCCAGGCACACTCTCTGGTGCATGCGTGGCCATGACTTGATTTATTATCTCATGTGGGAGAGGTTTGGGCCCGTACATTCTTACTACCGTGCTCTGGATCATATTTGCTTGCCTTGAGTATTTTCTGGGGGAGCTGCATTTCTCGAGTGCTGATCCTTAGGGGCCACCATGCCGGGTACACCCGAGCATCGGTGAGAAGCCGCCGCTCGGTTTTATGCCAAGCGGTCAGGCTCGACCCCCGGGTGGCGATGTGTACTCCCTCGGGTGTGATGCTCGAGGTGAGTACATGCTCACCGGTCTCTAAGTCTCGCTCCCTCCCACTCATACAACTCGTCTTTTATTTTGTCGAGCTAAGAAGGCAAGTGTTTCCCGTATCCATGGCGTTCCGTGTGTTTCCTGTGCGTCATTCCTCGCTCACACACGCATACCCTCGGAATTTTCCTGGTAACTACTGGTATCAGAGCACGTGAGGTTCTTTCTCACCGCTCAATGATCCTGGTCCCTAGTCTCGGCTTGACACACACCCGCGGCCCTTTTGGCCCCTGAACCCCACCTCAGTAGTGTCTCTTCGCTGCATGTCCCTTCGGCACTGAGAAGCACCATCGCATAGTGCCACGGTACTCACGTGAGCTTCTCCCGCAGCAGCCTCATGTCATTGTCATCCACACTCGTGGACAACGACCCGCAAATGGCTGCTCTCTGAAAATCCGGAGAACCCTAGGCAACTCTCGGTTGCTCTTAGTGCTCGCAACTACCCTCTCAGCTGCGCTCTGCACACGGCAGCTCTCTCTGCTACCCTCAGCTGCCCTTGGCTGTTCTGCGCCCGCAGCTACTCTCAGCTGCCCCTCCTCTGCTCTCGGGTGCCCTTGGCTACTCCTGCGGCAGCTCTCCGCTCCTCTCTGCCCTCTGCCACATCTCAGCTGCCCTCTGCTCACAACTGCTCTCTCTCAACTGCTCTCAGCCACTCTCGCCTGTTCTCTCTTCTTAGCTGCTCCCAGTTGCCCATGCCGTGATCTACTCTCCGCACCTCCTATCTGCTATTCTCAGAAGCAACCTCACATCTAGGTCTCTTTGCAGACGTTCCAAGCAGTCACGCTGGATTCGCCACCTCTTGACAGACCTCCAGATGAGGAGCTTGATTCTCCTCGAACGGCTGCACGCCAAGCCGACCACGGGTGGGAGGACCCTCGTCTATTTGATCCTCCTTCGCTCCCTGACAACAATACACCCTTGTGGTACCGCATGCTGGATCCCTCTTATTAGCGTGAGGAGCTGACTGAACTAGACAAAAGGGCGGCGGCTACACGAGAGGAGGAAATCGACCGACAGGTGTACACGGCCGATGACCTACCCTAGTCAACGCCAATTCCCTCAACCATGCAACCACTCTCAGCTACATAGTCATCCAATGCGGCATCTGCCTCTAATACCACGTCAGCTCCCTCTCCTATCCCAGACGCATCTGCTGAGCCAGCCCCGACGCCTAAAGTCCCTGGAGTGATTCCTCTTCTCCAAGCCCACACCGGCTCCATTTGCCTTGCGGGCGCCATTCTAGACGCGGCATCAAGAGCTGTAGCAACCTTTGTTGCCACTGCTTGTGCGTGCAAGGCACCCACCCAGACTACAGTGGGGCGTGCAGCCAAAGATTATGCACACACAGGAGCTTCTCTCACGTTGCTTGCTGACGCAGCTGCCAACATTGCCACAGATCACTACAACTTCGGCCTCTATTTCCACTGCCCCTTCATCTGCTGTCGACTCCACTACAGCTGCTATCGGGTACATCCACGCCTCTACAGCATCTTCGTGACTCCTACTGGTGCTCCGCGGGAGCTGGCGCCACACGTCACAAGAGGGGTCCTGGTTGCATCAGCATCAGCAATAGTGACTAGGGCCACCGTCACTGGACTTCTCTGCCTCACCATGGCAGTTGCCGGGTGGATCGCGGTTCTCTTCTCCTCAGCTACAGCAGTGGTTGCCCCTCTCTTCCCCCTACTGCCCCGCCACTCGATTGATGGGCACTCTCTACACTCTGCACCCCGCATCGCACACTCACACATCACTTCCCTCTCTCTAGCTGCTCACTCTCACCATGCCAGGACCAGAGGATACAGTGGAGGCTCTTCAAGCTGCCCTTAGTGAGGCACAGGCGCCACGATGCAAGGTTGAGGATGAACTGCACAGGATTAGCGAGGCACAGCATGAGTTACCCGCCACAGTAGCAATCCTAGTCATAGAGCGTCTACGGACGGTACTAGCTCTTACTATTGTCCTCCCTGCTGATGAGAACGCATCTACTGACTCCTCTGCACCTCCCAGTGATGCTGTTCCTAACTCCTCTTCGCCCGTTTCCTCAGTAGCTGCTTTAGCTCGGGTACTCCTACCCACACAACAGAAGGACTTCGAGACTCCACCACTACAGGTTACTTCCAAACTCACTTTCACCTCTTGGGAAACGCGCTTCAGTGCGTGGGCCCAAGGGGAACTGCTGTGGGAGTACTACTTCCCCCCTAAGGCACCGTTTGTTCCACAGCCAACAGAGGCGGCTCATGCTGTCCGCGCCCTCATCACTGCTAGACCTGAAAGCCTCCTTGATGACATTGGTACGTACAACGCACATCCCCTCCGAGGCACACTTGCTGACCCCATCGGCGCATACTCTCCCATTCGTTGCCGCAAGACAGTCACTGGGCATGCGGTCTAGAGTGCCCTCACCGTGCACTTTAATACCTTGCAGATGCGGGCTGATGAGACTACCGACAAGTACTGGGCGAGGAGTTTGCGCTTGCTGCGCGACCTGGGCAAGGCTGCTCCTGGGCCTCTGTCAGCCTGCCTGTCCATTTTTGCTGGGCTGATTCCTGAGCTCTCGGATCTTTACTTTCACATCACCCAGGCAGAGCTTGAGCGCCTTGCCTCCGCGCCACTCCCTGCGGACACACCCCCAGGGATTGGACCTCTCTATAACTTCACTACCTCTCGCCTTACGGATTGGTGGAACAACCTGCAGAAGAAGCGTGTGCATCGTGCTGCAGTCGCTGCAGTGACCACCTCCTCGTCCTCTCCTACAGCATTCACTCCCTCCTCATCTGCCTCAGCTACCCCTGCCGCGGCTCACTCCACACAGACGGCTTCTCATGGAGGGGTGGTGGTTCAAACCGTGGGGGTGGCCGTGGTGGTGGCAAAGGACATGGGGGTGGCCGGGGTGGTAAGTCCTCCGCCGGCTCCACCACTAGCACCGATGTCACTTGCTGGAACTGCAGGTTTGCCGGGCACTCTGCGCCCAAATGTCCGCCCCCCCATGATGATGCTCGTCTGGCATCCTCTATGTGTGCTCATTGGACATGCACCGAGGTCACGTCCTCTTCCGCAACTGCAGCAATGACAGCTGCCTCTCCTTCCTCCTCCTCTTCAGCCTCAACTCTCTCCACCACATTTACCCTGCTTCAACCATCTCCTTTACCTCCCAATACTTGGGGTTGGATTCCGCCCCCGGGCGGTCCTCCCTACCACGGGCCTCCATCTTCCCACTACTCTGCACCCTCCTAGACGCGCGACGACGGCCACATGTCAGACCGCTCTTCCGACCATTCCTCTGACCGCTCTTCCGACCATTCCTCTGACCGCTCCTCTGACCACCGTGATGAGGAGCGTGTCCTTGAGCGGCGCCTCGCTGAACTTCTTCACCTTCGCTCTTAGGGAGGTAAGAGTGTGAGTGGCCATTGTCGTGTGTTTGTCTGTGAGTCTGACACCAGCCTCCGGGATGCGCTGTCTAGTGGCGTGCAAGGGGACCTGCCTGATTTTTATGACTGGATTGAGGATTGGCACTCTCATACGTTCCCCACTCGTCTCGGTGCATCCTCCTCCTTGTCTCTTCGTGGCACTACCGCCGTCTGTCTTGTTCTTCCTTCCACTTGTGCAGCCCCTGGCCTTTGGATCATTGATTCTGGGGCCACCCATCACATGACCTTGTGCCGCTCCTCTTTTGTCTCCCTCGGCCGTGTTGGCTCTGTTCACTCTGTCCGCACTGGCTTCGGCCAGCTCCTTCCCATTTATGGCATTGGTGTCATTAAGTTCACTAGTCCTGGTGGCATCGTCTATCTTCCCGATGTGCTGTACGTCCCTGACCTTGAGGTCAGCCTGCTCTCTGTGACCACCCTTGACGATCAGGGAATGGACTTCTTATCCAGCCGCTGCCTTGCCTCGATCTCTCTCCACTCGTCGTGCCGTGTTGTGCTGCGTGGAGTGCGCGATGACCGCCTGTTTTGCGTGCCGCTTTCCCTCCCATCGTCTTCCGCAGCCTCTGCTCTTGTTCATGTGGCGCCCTCCTTGTCACCCGCCCATGTTGACCACTTGCATCGTCGGCTTTGTCACATTCACACCGCTGCCATCCAGCGTCTTCTGCGTCTTCAACCTGCTGTGGGCCTCGACTCGGCCACCTTTGTCTCTCCTTGCTCCTCGAGTTGTCTGGACTATACCACTGGCAAGATGCACCGTTCTCCATTCTCCACCTCTGAGTCCAGCTCCTCTCACCCTCTTGACCTTGTTCATGCTGACGTGATGGGCCCTTTGCCCCACGCATTTCTTGGTGGTCTCAGTCGCTATGTTCTCTGCTTGACTGATGACTTCTCCCGGTACCGCTGGGTCTTTGCTCTCCGTCATGAAAGTGAGGTTACTGACGTGCTTGAAGCGTGGCTCCCTCAGGCCGAGCGTGTGTGTCTTCGCTCCCGGCATGTGTTTTGTAGTGAGCGGGGAGGTGAGTTCATTGGTCCCACCTCCCGATTTCTTGAGTCTCGTGGTGTCCGCCTTGAAGGCACGGCTCCTTACACTCCCCAACAGAACAGTGTGTCTGTGCGCTGGAACCGCACCCTTGCTGATGGCATGTGTTCCCTTCTTTCCGCCTCTGGTCAGCCCCCCCTGTTCACCTTTGAGGCCATGTCCTACATGACGTGGGTTTGGAACATGGTTCCTCATGGCCCTCTGCCCCACACGGTCACTCCTTTCGAGCGCTAGACGGGTCGGCGCGCCGACCTGCGCCTTGCCTGTGTCTGGGGGTTTCTTGCTTCTGTCTGGCTTCCGAGCGACCAACGGGATGGCAAACTATCCCCCTGTGGTCACCTATGTACATTCCTTGGTGTCTCTCCCTTCTCCAAAGCTTGGCGCTTCTGGGATCACTTGCGTAGTCACGTCATTGAGTCCCATGATGCACTGTTCTTTGATCACTTGTTCGAGCGGAACGCACCTCGCTTTGCCGAGTCCCTCTCTCAGCCCTATCGGGGTGGGGGTGGCATTTCTTCCCCATCTGGAGTCTTCTCTCTCCCCTCTATTCGTCCCTCCGTTCCCCCTCCGCCTGGCAATGAACCGTCAGTGTCGTCGGTCCCACTAGTGGCTCCCTTGTCCTCTGTCTCCGTGCCTTCGTCCCTTGTGCCAGTCTCGCTGCCAGCGTCTCCTCCACCTTTTTCTCCCTCTATCTCCTCTCCATCTCCTGCCGTTGCTCCGCACCCAGCCTCTCTGGCCGTTGCTGCGCAGCCAGCCTCGTGTGCTATTACTGCACACCCCGCCTCTCCTACTCCCTCTCCACTGCAATCCACTCCTACCCGGTATGTTCCCCCTATCTCACCCTACATACGAGGAGGTCATCTCCGTTCCCTTCCCTCCCAGTCTCTCCCTGTCGTCTCTAGTGACCCTAGTCTCCAAGCACTTGGTCTTCTGACCTCTGGCCTGTCTGCCGATGTTTCTATTGTTCACCCCAACACTGCCCTTGGCTACTCTCATGTTGAACAAGAGTTCCACTCCGCCCTCTCGTCGTCCATCGCTGGGTACGTTGCCTTGTGCTTCACCACTTTCAGTCTCTCTCCTCTTCCACGTGAACCCTTGACTATGCTGGCAACGCGTGCAGCCACTGACTCGCCTCTATAGGAGGAGGCCATGAAAGCTGAGCTTGATGCACTGTCAGAGCACAGTGTGTACGAGCTGGTGGATCTACCCCCAGGCCGCAAAGCTGTTGTGGCCAAGTAGGTGTATCATCGCAAACTCAACCTAGACAACACTGTGGAGCGGTACAAAGCGCGTCTCACCGCAAAAGGGTTCTCACATATTCCTAGCGTGGATTTTGACGGGACGTTTGCACCAGTTGGCCGCTACACCACTGCCAGGGCGTTGCTCAACCTAGTCACTCAACACGACTGGGAGCTGGAGCAGATGGATGTCAACAACGCCTTTGTGCATGGCAAGTTGGATGAGGAGATTTACATGGTGCAGCCGCCCGGCTTCTCGGATGGGAAAAACTGTGTGTGGCGGCTTCGTAAGGCCCTCTATGGGCTCAAGCAGTCCCCACGCTGCTGGAACCAAGAGATCACGGCAACCCTGGAGAAAGGAGGCTTTAGGAGGAGTCCGGTGGACCCTGCTCTGTTTCTTACCCCCCCCCTCCAAGCCGTTGGTTGCCATTCTGGTATATGTTGATGATCTTCTCGTTGTATTTCCCGACACCTCCGCGGTCTCTGCTGCTAAGTCTCTTCTACAGGCAGCCTACAAGATGAAAGATTTGGGTCCGGCCCGTGTTTTCTTAGGCATGGAGCTCGAGCGAGACCGTGCACGTTGCACTCCGCATGTGCACCAGGCTGCGTACGTCCGCAGTCTGGGGGAGCGCTTCTGTCCAATTCTCACTGCCATTCCCACCGCCTCTACGCCTATGCCCCCACATGACAGTCACTACTGAAATCCTCAGACCTCTCAAAGTTGGGGGAGACAGTAGATGTAATTGACTATCTTCGAGTCATTGGCTCACTGATGTACCTCGCCACCACCACGCGTGCTGACGTGGCCTTCGCCGTCAACTTCTTGTCTGAATTCTCTCTATGTCCATGCGAGCGGCATGTGGAGGCTACTCTGCGCATCGTCGGCTGTGCACTCTCGACACCACGTGTTGGTCTCTACTTTCGTGCGCAACCCTCTCTTGTGGTTGATGGCTTCACTAACACTGACTGGGCTTACGACTTTGATGCACACAGTCGGGTACATCTTCATGGTTGGTGGAACTACTGCCTCGTTGAGAAGTGGCAAACAAGGGTGTGTTGCCCGCAGCACATCTGAGGCTAAATATGTTGCTCTTGGCGTAGGCACGTGTGAGGCTGTCTAACTGTACCGTCTCTTGCAGCAATTGCTTGTCCCCATCCGTTGCATCACTCTGCGTTGTGACAATCAAAGCACCATGGCCATTGCCAAGAATAGTGGCATGCATCACGCCCGCACCAAGCATATCAATGTGGACATCATTTTGTACGTGAGTGCATTGCCGCTCGCATTGTCCATGTTGCATGGGTGGATACTCGTTCCCGGAGAGCAAACTTCCTCACCAAAGCACTCAGTCGCAACGTTTTCAAATTTGTTGTTCATGCAGTTGGTCTCATATGTCCTCATGACCCAGGTTGAGTGAGTTTGTGTGTCCTCCCTGTTCATCTCGTCCCCTTGAGACTTCATGTGTGTGGAGTGATTGCTTGCGGGTCATGGGGGAGTGTTGAAGTTTGTTGGCCACTCACATCCCTATGCCCTCTTGTCTCCTTCTCCATGAACACACATGTAAAGATGATTGACATGGGCTCACTTGGGAAGACGTCAAGCAAGCCTACCGTGGTTGGCGTCTCTCGCGACTTGACCCAAGTACCTAACCCAGGCGCACTCTCTAGTGCATGCGTGGCCATGACTTGATTCTTTATCTCATGTGGGAGATGCTAGGGCCCGTACATTCTTACTGCTGTTCTCTGGATCATATTTGCTTTCCTTGAGTGTTTTCTGGGGGAGCTGCATTTCTCGGGTGCTGATCCTTAGGGGGCCACCATGCTGGGTACACCTGAGCATTGGTGAGTAGCCGCCGCTCGGTTTTATGCCAAGCGGTCGGGCTCGACCCCCGAGTGGCGGTGTGTACTCCCTTGGGTGTGATGCCCGAGGTGAGTGCATGCCCACCGGTCTCAAAGTCTCGCTCCCTCCCACTCATACAACTCGTCTTTTGTTTTGTCGAGCTAAGAAGGCAAGTGTTTCCCGCATCCATGGCGTGCCGTGTGTTTCCTGTGCGTCATTCCTCGCTCACACACGTGTACCCTAGGAAGTTGCCTGGTAACTACAATACGGACACCTGTTGGATTGCTCAAAACGGTCGAGTCTCGGGCACTGGTTCCGCCAATGTCACAAGGAGACCCTCTTGTCGTCTGACTTGTGTATGATGTACATGACTCCTCGGATAGTCGAGAACTGGACACTAGGTCGGATGTACCAGTGTTGTGAGGAGACCTTGTGACCCTCGCTATGTTCCTGAGGGACATCGGGCCTAGATTTTATGCTTGGATAGGCTGCAGATGTGTGTGTGTGTGTGTGTGTGTGTGTGTGTGCATGTGTGTGCGTGTGTGCCTCTGTGTGTATGTGTGTGTGTGTGTGTGTGTGTGTGTGTGCATGTGTGTGCGTGTGTGCCTCTGTGTGTATGTGTGTGTGTGTGTGTGTGTGTGTGTGTGCATGTGTGTGCGTGTGTGCCTCTGTGTGTATGTGTGTGTGTGTGT
>SZWC01004985.1:125753-136038 GCA_023375785.1 Penium margaritaceum
TCGCCAAAGAAGGAAGACAGCGGAAGCGGTGGGAACAAAGGCAACAAAAAGGGTGGCAAAGAAGCTACCAACATGATGGCACAGAGCACGCCTCCAGAAAAAGGAGCGGCGCTGCTCAGGCCAGGAGCTTTTGGGCTTGACTCCGGCACCGATCATCACTCTAGCAACGACCAGGCTGGATTTGTCTCCATCGGCCCCACCGATCGGCGGTTCAGATGCGCAAACGGTAGCGTCGTGAACGCAAAGGGCGTGGGTGACAAGCTGGTGAGCATCAGCCTCAATGGTGCGGAGAAGGATCTACGGCTACGTGACGTGGTCTACATGCCCTCCTTTGCGGCAAACCTTCTGTCCGTGTCAAAAATAACGGACAACGACATGACGGTGGTGTTCACGCAGAAGAAGGCGGTCATCGCCAGGAACGAAGACATCAAGGTCCTCTACGCCAACAAAGATCTCGTGGCACAGGTTCCACGGGTTGACGGACTCTACGTACTGCAGACAACGGCAGCAAAGAGCTCGGAAAAGGAGGGCCATGCGGGTGCAGCGGAGGCAGTGGTCTCGACACCCACGCAGGAGAGCACACCAACGAAAACTGAAAAAGCATCCTCTGCCGCAAAAGACGAAGACGCTGATCTGTGGCATAGACGCTTTGGGCATGTGGCAAACAGCACACTCCAAGTCATCCAGCAATAACAGCTGGTCCGTGGCATGGATGGTTGCAAGAAGGATGCGGTTGGATGTGGCAGCCTGTGTGAACCTTGCCTCCAAGGCAAGACCAAGCGAACGCGCTTTGAGCGCAATGGTCGCCGCGCAGAATCAGCCCTTGACCTTATTCACACCGACGTGTGCGGACCCTTTTGCACGGCGTCAAATGGTGGTAGCAAGTATTTTCTGACCTTCATAGATGACCACAGCCGCAAGGTGTGGATCTTCTTCCTCAAAGCAAAGGGAGAGGTCAGAGAAAGGTTGCAGGAGTTTGTCGTCATGGTGGAGCGGCAGACCGGGAAGAAAGTCAAAGCGATGCGAAGCGAAAACGGTGGAGAGTACGAGGCATGCAAGGGCTGGTTGAGGCAACATGGGATCAGCCACCAGCCGACAACGCCTTACACGCCGCAGAGCAATGGTGTTGCCAAACGGATGAATCAGACCATCCTCGGTATGGTGCGTAGCATGCTCTTTGATGCAAAGCTTCCACAGCGGTTCTGGGCGGAAGCGGCAAGAACGGCATGCTATCTCGTCAACCTGACTCCTGCGGCTGCTCTTGGCAGGCGCGGAAAGAAGAAGAGAAAGCAACAGATGACACCACAAGAAGTTTGGTCAGGGAAGAAGCCGGACGCATCACACCTGAAGGTATTCTGCTGCACCGCATGGGCAAAGGTCCAGGCGGGTGAGGGTGCCGGCAAGCTGGATTCAAGAGCACGAAAGTGCGTTATGGTGGGCTATGAGACGGCCCACAAGACATATCGCTTGTGGGACCTGGCAGGAAGAAGACTCATCACCAGCCGGGATGTAACCTTTGACGAGAGGAAAACAGGCAAGGAAGAGATGCTTGATCCCACGGAAGCTCCAAAAGAGGGAGAGTGGTTGGTGCTGCTAGAGTCAGGAGATCAAGCTCCTGAAAACCGGCAAGTGGTGCCAGTGCGGCAGGCCGTGAAGAAGAGTGGTGTGCCAGGGGGAGCGGCTGCGCAGGCTGACGCAGCGGCGAGCTCCGACACAGAGTCGGAGACGTCCGAGGCCTCTGAGACTAGCTCGGAGGCCAGTGGCTCTTCAAAAGAGGAAAGTTCAACTCCAGGGCAGCCAACACCACAGGAGCAACAGCATGGCAAACATCCACCAGCAATGCAACGTCCCAGCACACGACAAAGAAAACAAACTCCAAAGTACGACGCTGACACTGGAAGCTGGACTGGACTGAGCTGGTCCTGTTTGGCTCAGGGAGAGCCGCTCACTGTGGCTGAAGCGCTGGCAAGGCCCGATGCGGCCAAGTGGAAGGAGGCGGTGGACAGCGAGCTCGCGTCCATCGAAGAAAATGGCACATGGGTGTTGGTGGACAGACCCGCTAACGCTCACATGGTGGGCTCAAAGTGGGTGCTCAGGTTGAAGCGGAAGCAAGATGATAGCATCGACAAGTACAAGGCAAGGGTCGTGGCAAAAGGGTTCTCACAGCGCGCAGGGTCCGAGTACGATGAGACCTTCGCACCGGTCGTCACGTTTTCCTCCATCAGGTCCCTGCTTGCTGTCGCTGCCGCCAAAGACCTTGAGATCCACCAGATGGATGTGAAGACAACCTTCCTTTATGGGAAGCTCGACAAGGAGGTGCAAATGGAGGTATCGGAAGGTGTCAAAGCACCCGAGGGTAAGGTGTGCAAGCTGGTGAAGGCGTTGTACGGGCTGAAACAGGCCCCACGGATCTGGTGCAAGGAGATGGACAGCTTCATGGCTGAGATCTCCTTCGCACATTGCAAGAATGAGCCTAGCGTCTATGTGCGGGAGGACGAACGTGGCTTGCTACTTGTGGCGTTGTACGTGGATGATCTTATCATGTGTTCTTCCTCGCAGGAGGCCCTCACGGACCTCAAGAAAAATCTGGCTGGCAGATTTAAGATGAAGGACATGGGACCTCTCGAGTACTATCTCGGGATTGCTGTTCACTGCAACCGCAAAGCAGGCACCATCGAGCTCAACCAGACCAAGTACATCATGGACATCTTGAAGCGCTACAACATGGAGGACTGCAAGCCCGTCAGCACCCCCATGCCCTCCGACTGCAAGCTCTCCTCCTCCNACATTGGCAAGTCGTGAAGCGGATTTTTCGCTACCTCAAAAAGACTCGGCACGTCGGACTTCGGTTTGGAGGTCTAGAAGGATCAGACTTGCTGCGACTGACATGCTACACTGACGCGGACTGGGGAGGACGGATTGATGACAGGAAGTCCACCTCAGGGTTTGTCTGTCTTCTCAATGGTGGTGCGGTCTCGTGGGCAAGCAGGAAGCAGGACTGCGTCTCGATTTCTACTGCTGAGGCGGAGTATGTTGCACTCTCCGAAGTGTGCAAGGAAACTCAGTGGCTTCGCAGTTTGCTTGATGAGGTCAAGGCACCACAAGAGGAAGCAACCGTCATCCGCATCGACAACCAAAGTGCCATGGCTATGGCAGAGGACGACATGATCTCTCGGCGTACAAAGCACATCGATATTTGGTACCACTACTCACGTGACCTTATCGCCAAGGGTGTCGTGGAACTGGAGCACGTCGCAACCAAGAAAATGCTTGCCGACTTCTTGACAAAGCCGCTAGACAGCGACTTGCATGTTGCAGGTGCTCGAGGAGTCGGCATGGTGGATGCAAGAGATGAGAACTAAAGACCAAGAAAACATACATGCACATACACAACCTAGAGCTACAAGTTCATGCCGAAGAAAAAAAAACCACCACAGCAGGTGGCCTAAGGTGCAAGGGAGAGATTTTTGTTCTTCTATGCCCCATGGCCACTGCTATGGCTTGACGGACAGGTTGGGCATGCACTGCTCCCTTGGAGTAAGTCCCCCAGACCTTGTTCGTGGTGCAAGTCCAAGCGAGACACCAGAAGTGTAGCGCAATGGATAGCATGTTGGACTTAGGGACAACAGGTCCTGCGATCAAGCCTTGATGTGCGCAGGAGGTTTTTTTACCTTCTAGCACAGGGGAAATTTCTTAGACATTTCTCCATGCATGAGGAGAGTGCGCCACTTGGCGGTCAGTGGATGCGCCGATTGGCGGACTGATGAGGTGGTGTGGAGTGACCACCCCAAAAAAAAAGTGTCACTACCCACACACCTTAGAAGCCAGGCCTAGGACTATATGTACCAGGCTCATTCCTCATTCTAATTACACAATCTGGCCTTAGATGCTCCTCACAGAGTTGTCCAACTAAGGAACAGTATAAAGAAGACACTGGTTGGTCTAAGCCCCAGGAGTTAGTCTTTGACTAGCACCTCGCACAAAAGTGACCAAGTGTTAAGTGGACACAGTTGCTAGCAAGTGATTGCCTAGGAACTGCTCAGTGTGGAACCATGATCCTGAGGGTGATATCTTCTCCTAGCTGAAATGCTAGGAGCGGACGGCAGGTGCTATTGTGTTGGCCCTGTTTTCTAGTCCGTTTGCCTCAGGCCGGTTGACAGAAATAGCCGCCGACGCACAAACCGTCGTCAGTGGGGAAGGACGAAGTAGAAACGTAGCTGCAACTGCCCCTCACTAAGTAGCCATTGCAACTCCACCCACCACCGCTATGGCTGCGACGAAAGCTGCTGCTGCTGGGGCGGTAGTATTTGGACGATTCCCCCTTTTTGTTTTCCTTTTTTCTTTCTTTTTTCTTCTTGCCCAAGGCCACCCCCCTCCTTTTTTTTTCTTTTGTCCTTACCCTCCACCCCCTTATTTATTTTTTTTAGGTCTCCCTTGTGCTCGTCTTAGGCCCTCGCCTTTTTTTTGCTTGTATTATCTTTTTCTTTCTCACTCGCTTTCAGGCGTACCCCTTTTTGTATTTTTGGCAACATGCCCTCCCCCCTTTTCTCGATTGCCCAGAAGGTGGGCGAATGGAGAAAATAAGGAGGGGGGGGGAGGGGGAGGGGGGGTCCGGCTTGTCCGGCCCTCCCTCCTCTGCACGCTCGCTCGCTCGCTCGCTGAGCGA
This sequence comes from Penium margaritaceum, assembly GCA_023375785.1. Classification (NCBI taxonomy): domain Eukaryota; kingdom Viridiplantae; phylum Streptophyta; class Zygnematophyceae; order Desmidiales; family Peniaceae; genus Penium; species Penium margaritaceum. The sequence continues at coordinate 130,420 of SZWC01004985.1, forward strand.
GCGAGTGAGCGAGTGGGTGTGGAGGGGGAGGTGGGAGCGAGAGGGGGGGGGTCCTGTCCGCCCCTCTGACCCGGCCCCTCCGTCGGTCGGCCGACGGGGCCGACGGGGCCGACGGGGCCGAGGGGGCCCACGAAGCCCACGGACCCCCTCCGAAGGGCCCCTCGGAGGGGCTCGACAAGGCCCTCCGAGGGCCCCCCTAAGAAGAGGAGGAAGGGAGGGGTGGGTGCGAGCGGGGCCCCCTCAGAGGGCCCCCCCGATCAGAGGAGGGCTGCGAGGCCCTCCTCGCAGCGGCAGCAGCAGCTGTAGCGGCAGGAGCAGCAACTGCGGTTGCTGCTGCTGCTGCTGCTTCTGCTGCTACTGCTGCTTCTACTGCTGCTGCTGCTCTGCGCAGCAGCTGCTGCTGCTGCTTGCTGCTGCCGCCTTGGTTGCTGCTGTTGCACGCTGCTTCTGCTGCCGCCGCTGCTATAGTAGCTGCTGCTGCAGCTGCTCTGCGCAGCAGCTGCTACTGCCGCCACAGCTGCTGCTGCTGCACGCTGCTACTGTTGCTTGATGTTGCCGCCGCTGCTGCTTCAGTTTTTTTTTTCCTTTAGCTCTGCACGCTGCTGCTCCTGCTAAAGTTGTTGCTGCTGCTGCTGCTGCTAAAGCTGCTGCTGCTGCTGCTTCTCACCACCCCTGTGGCGTTCGCGTGCAGTCGCTTCGCGCTCCCTCACGCTGCTGCCGGCGTGGCACCACGTGGAGCGTTCTCTTTGCGTTCCGTCCACTGCTGCTGCTTCTGTTGCTCACATGCCCCCCTGTGCTCTGATACCAAATTGGATATAATTTTAGGGCATGCAGGTGCTAAAATGAGTCTAGGGCATGCAGGCCCATGCAGGAAGAGACATGAGCTCTGGTGGTGAGCGGGAGAAACGCAGCGCCAAGATTTGGCTAAGTCTGGAACAAATGAATTAAGAATCAAGGAGAGACGTACAATGAGCCCTACGCTGAGCTTTTGTACTGGGGACTGGCGGCTAGCCCACCAGGCCCCGTCATCCCCGCCGCACCAAAAGGCACGGACGGGGAGTACACAAGTCCCTGAACATGAAACCACAAACTGGAGGTCTCCCGAGGCACCGGAACAGTCAACCGTGTGCCCGGGTCTCGACCGACAGGAAAANATCAAATATACCCCAAACACAACCAGAATATACGGTGACACACTAGCATCACGGTCTAGCCAAGCTAGGCAAGTTTAGGCCTCCTGAGACGTCGGAACATGTAACCGGGCGTCCGGGTCTCAGCCACACGCAGACTACACATGTCTGTCAGAAAGGTCCCTAAGACTAGACCAATCAGTGCAGGGTCTCCCGTGGTACCGGCACAAACCACCGTGTATCCGGGTCTCGACCACAGAGAGAGTGTACAACCTGTCAGAGGCAATATGCAGTCAATCTTTGTGGGTCTCCCGGAGCACTGGCACAAACCACCAAGTGCCCGGGTCTCGACCACCGAGAAAACTCTACTAGACACATATGGATAAACTGAGCTGCTAGAATGCACCATTCATGTCACAGAAGAAGCAATGTAGCCACTGGAGAGCCATCAGCTCAAACTAGGAGACAAGACTACATGATAGCTCAAAGCCCATACACCAACACTCCCCCTGGGCTGCAAGAGCTGTCGACAAGGTACCAGTTGAGAAGATACAGACGCTCCCCCGTGATGAGAGAGTCCTGAGAACAAGAACGTCAACACCAATGTGCAAGGATGCATCTGCTCCCCCTGCATGCAGAAAGCTGTGAACCTATCGCCTGAAGATAACACTGCCTCTCCTCCTAGCTCAAACGATCCTGGGAAGAACAATCCAACAATGGACACACCTGACATTAGCTGGAGATGTGAATACGCCATCAAAGAGATGAGGATGAGGCTACAATGACTACCATGTGCACAACTCGCTCATGCACTGTCTAACGCCTGTAACTTGCCACATGGAAGCTGCCACAGATCCCAACTAGCAGGATCCTGGGTGTCACTCACATCAGACTCAGAGGGTGCAGAAGTGGAGAAGACGCTGCCAAATGCTCCATGGCTGAGCGAGGAGAGAGAGGCTGATCCCCCCACCTCTGGGAGGTGCCAGAGGTCCCAACCAGCAGACTCCGAAATAGTGCAGGTGGAGAGTATGGTGTTGGAGGATGTTGGAGTGGAGAGTGGAGACGGAGCTGGAGCTGTGTGTGGGAAACTCACTCCTGCAGTCGGCACAGCAACTGCACACTCCAATGTGCGTAGATGCTCCTGTACTACAACCAAGTCACCCTGGAGAAGAGAGGCGCGCTCACACATCTCGCCATGATCCTCCTGAGTCACTGTGCGAAGCTCAAACTCAACATCCTCAAGCACTGCCATCATCTCACTGTACGTGGTGGACAAGGAGTCAACCACTCTCCGGAGTACCATCACCTCCATCTCTGCTGCTCGAAACTGAGTGGCTGCAGGTGTTGTGCCTCCTAAAGCAAAATGTCTCAAGGTATCCAAGGACTGAGATAAAAGGTCATCTGAAGAACGTGGATGCTGGACAACCTATGAGGTAGGAGGCGTGCAAGACTCAGAGGTGGAGAGAGATGGTCTAGGTGTAGAGAAGAAGGTTGTGGGTGAGCTGACTGATGGCGCAAGGCTGTCTGATGTGTCGTCGCTGCTCAGTACATCAGGATCCCCATCCTGTGAGGTGTTGTCTGAGGGTGCTACGGAGCTGGACTCGGAACCATCTGGGCTGTGTCCACTACAACCCTCAGCAAGTATCTCGGCTAACGTATCATGTAGTGCACGCAACCACCCCTCTGCATCCCTCAGCTCACACTCTCTAGACATCTGGATGTAATCGCTCATCCCCATATCTCCAATGAAGGTGTAACATGGAGCATCCTCCGGTGGAGGGATGTCGCCGCACAATATCGCTCGAACGGTAGCGACGTACGTCTCCTGCGCACTGATCTGGGAACGAATCTCATCCTCCTCAGCTCGGCATCTCAGACAGGAATGACTGGGTGCTGCCGACCTGGTGCAGGGCACTAACTCTGCAGTCACCACCATAGGTGGGCAAGCCTCTGACGCCCCCCCCCNATGATCACTGACCAATGAAGGACAAGCCAACACGGCTGATGCTGTCGATGCAGCTGAGGCTGCTGATGTGGCTGCTACTGACGATGTAGCTGATGCTGCCAGTGGAGATGATGCTGCCGAAGCAGCTTATGATGCAGATGCTGCCGGTGCTGTCGATGCTGCCGGTGCTGCTGATGTAGCAGATGCTGCCGATGAGGCCGGTGGTGCTGATGCAGCTGATGCTGATGATGCAGCTAATGCTGCTGATGAAGCTGGTGCTGCCGATGTAGCAGACGGAACGGATGCTGGAGGTGCTGTAGAGGATGTCGATACAGTGGATGTAGCTGATGCCTCAATAGGTGATGCTGCAGAAGGAGCGGGAGGTGCTGCTGGTGCAGTAATCACAGCCGATGCAACTGGTCCTGTAAGTGAAGCAGGTGCTGTAGAAGAGGCTGATGAATCTGTGGATGCAGCAGAGGATGCCGAGGCTGCGGCTACTGGTGAAGACGTAGACGGAGCAGGTGATGGTGCAGCTGATGCTGATGATGCAGCTAATGCTGCTGATGAAGCTGGTAAAGATGTAGACGCTACAGGGGACGCACCTGCTGACGGTGCAGCAGGTGGGGCGGCTGGTGGAGCAAGTGCAGCTATACCAACGCATGAAGCTGGTACTGTGGAGGGTGATGCAGAGGACACTGCTGCAGGCGATGCACCAGGTAGGGCAGCCGGTGCAGCGAGTGCGGCTGTACCAGCTGATGCAGCTGGTGTTGTAGAGGGTGCGGAAGGCGTGGATATGTCTGACGCTGCTACTATCAATGGACCTGCTCCAACAGATGCAGTGCTAAGTGCTCCTGCTCCATCCTTGGTGCTCACTGACATGGTCGATGGCGAAGTGGACGGATGCACACACCCCCCCGCAACCGGTGCAACGACAGAAGCCGGTGGAGATGAAGACGTGCCAGAGATGAGACAAACAGGACGCGATGGGCGACGACGACGTCGTCAAGCAGTAGGCGGACAGGGAGCGGGTATGACACCAGTGGAGCGGAGGATGGAGAGAATAGATGCAGAGTGAGAGGAAAGGTCCGGTGCAGCTGGAGAAGGTACCTCAGAGGAGGAGGAAGAGGATGAGGTCGACGCGGAACAGGAAGAATCATCCCGATGGGAGAAGAGGTGGTCCCTGACCTGCTGCATCATCTGTCGCAGACTCTGGAGCTCGGTGTACAGAACTGCCAGAGCGCCGGTGTGAGGAACGAACGAGCAAGGGAGGTCCGGCTGCGGTGGAGCATGAAGAAAATCACGAGGCTGGAGCCATGGTGGATGCCACCCACTAGGACGCAAGTGGCACTGGCGCCAACCATGGCGTCCATCGCCAGGCAAAACCACGAAGAGTTGGATCCTGTCGTGGAAGGAGAGGACCAGTCCTCTCAGAGGAATGGTGGTGAGGATGGAGAATGTCACGTCCCGGCGGTGTAGGGACCGACCACGGGAGCGGCTGGAGAGCAGCATCACTAGGAGGTGGTACTGGCCGCCACACGTCGACCCCTGAAGGCAGAGGATGATGCGGAGGAGCGTGAAGAATGCCCTGGCTCGGTGGCAACAAGAAGGACAATGGAGAAGGATGACCAGAGGGTGGAGGCGGTCCGGACAACAAGCCGTCAGGCTGAGGACACGCGGGGGCGTGTAGAGATTCGGGTCCGGTCGGAGTAGAAGGCGCCCATAGAGGGAGCTGGCCTGCAGGCCCATGAAAAGATGACGCCAAAGGCCGGGTCAAAGTGCCGATGGGCTGATGACACGGCTGGGCGAGAGAAACGCTCTCTCCTGGTGGTGAAGGAACCGACCACAGGAGGGAAGGGCCAGCACCACCGTGAGGTGGTGGCGTCGGCGGTGTGATCACCGTGCCAGAAGGCAACCCGTGATGAGAGTGAGCGTGGGAGGTACTGTGTCCTGGCGGTATGAGAACTGACCACAGGGGCACATGGCCGGCATGACCACGTAGAGGTGGTCCCGGCGGCGGCCTCAGTGTGTCTGAGGGCTGCAGATGAAGAGGGTGAGAGTGCACAACACTGTCAGTGGGCGAGGGAAAAAATCCCTGTGTGAGGTAAGGTCCGGGAGGTGGTCCCGGCCATGGCAACATCGTGCCGAGAGGGATGATGAGATGTGATGACGTGAGAGAGTCTGGCACTGTCCCGAGGTATTGCAAAGATGCACGTCAAAGATCGCGGATGCAGTTGAATGAGGAAAAAGGAAAAAAGGTTGTAGTGCACGGTAGAGAAAGAAAAAAAAATGAAGGAAGAAACAAGTAAAAGAAAAGAAAAGCTTGGGTCTATAGAAAAAGTTACAAAGCTACCCCCTTGGTTAACGGAGTGCCCAGGTTCTTGATTGCCCAGTTTTTCTTTTTTTCTTTTTGGATGAAGTGGCCGGATCAAGTCCGGCGTGCGAAATGAGGGTCGATTGGCAACCACCCACGATCGCGTGGGTGACTTCGCACCCACGCGAAATTCGTGGGTGGGTTTCGCCGCTCTGAGGTGCCGACGGTGACGT
>SZWC01004985.1:143898-163242 GCA_023375785.1 Penium margaritaceum
AGCACAGGACAGCACAGCACAGCACAGCACAGCACAGCGCAGCACAGCACAGCACAGCACAGCACAGCACAGCACAGCGAATCACAGCACAGCACAGCAGAAAACAGCGAACCCCACCCCACCCCACCCCGCCCCACCCCATCCCGCGCTGCCCCAACCCATGCCCCCCCGGCCCACCGCACACCGCCAGGCCACACCACACGACGCCACACCGCACCGCACGGAACCGTACCTGTGTACTTCATGTAGCCGAGGAAGTTCCAGTGCCGCTGCGAGCGAGACACGGCGTTGGCGATGTACGCGTACTCCAGCTGCCCGTCGCGCACTGCCTCCAATTTCGCCGCGTGCGCGCATTGCCACGCGCCTGCTGACGCAAGCAAGAGCAGGGGAAGCAGGAGGGATCCCAGTCGGCGCACGCAGCCTGCGCCGTGTGTCAGCGCCATGGTGGCCTGTGCACGGGATGGCAACGGTGGGGTGAAGGCGGCATGAAGACAAAGACGGTGAGAGTGTGGCCGTATTCGCCCCACGGGCTGCACGGCAGAGTACTTGCGTGCCTGCGCTGGGAGAAAGTCCTGTCGAGAAACGTCGCCTCTGTATACACACTCGCCACGGCCGGCGCGGCGCAGGGGATGTGGCTTCATAACAACCGCAAGCAGAGCGCAGGTAGTGCCGGGCGACAACTTAGAGCTGCTTGTGGATCGGCCGATGGCGTGCAGAAGGTACAGGCGGCGCAGAGCACAAAGGAGCTTAGCAGGAAGCAGAAGGCAGCAGGTCGCATGGCTTGCGCGGATGTGGGAGCGCTAGTTGAAGCAAAACTAAGTGCATCGCGCGTCGTCGAGATTATGGCATGCGCAAGTTTGCGGACAGGGCGGATCTGTCCGGACGAGACCTCTTTGGACACGAACCATGGAATGCTTCGTTTCAACCCGTTGTCCGGCGCTAGCTTTAGGAAGTTTCGACGGATATTTTGAAGATCTGTTTAACATCTCACCAAAATAAAACCTGCAGTTCAGCAGTTTCTTTCGACATGACAGAGGGAAAGGCATTACTGGAAACAATCAAATAGCTGGTACAAAGAGCCGAAGTGATATTCACGAAAGTGGAAGCGGCACTTTTTGAACCGACAAACTCTGAAGAGAAATCCAACGGCAGCACCTCCCGCCGCCACAAAGACCACCGTCCACCGACAGCAGCTTGTTCCCGCCTTCACCCGCCAAGAAACAGCTTCAAATGATAAAGTTAGGTGCTGAGACGGCATCAACCTACATACTTTTGTGCCCCAGTTCGTAGCTGGCTGATGGCAGGGGGATACATCAACGCCCAAACATGCCCAGGGACTGAACCAGGAATTTATAGAGGTGACAGGAATTATTACTTAAGTGTTGAAAAAATGTAAATTCTAAATAAATTTGGATATTGAATCAAATAAAATTCATTATAGAATCAAAATGACCAACGGAGAGTGAGGAATGAGATTGAAGGGATTTAAGATAGACTGGAGATTTGTTCCCTCTTTTCATGAGAAAAAAACAAACGGATTGTGCCATGCGTGTTACAAGATTGCAGATGAGAAGGCTTTGAAGAGATTAAGTACATGTTAAACGCAAGAGTGTTCTTGTCGTTTTTGCCATATGGGGTTAAAGGTTACACTAGCGAACAAGGAACAAGCCAATTCTTAAGGATATGAATTAAATAATCCAAGAATGAATTCAATCACCTCTGAGGAGAGGTGCAAAAAGAGGTTGCGAGAAATGTAGTGTAGTGTTCGATAGTCTCGTCTTGTCAGTAGAACACAGGCTGCATCGATTCACGTTCATAAGCCATGTGCAATGTAGTGAGCAAACGAGATGAGTTGGAGAAGGATTCTGTTCATGTTCATCATTTGGATTTAAGAAAAAAAAAAGGCAAAATTTTTCAGGCCAATGGAATGGCTTATGGAGGCGTTCTACTTCCCACCTTTCTTCATGTGAAGGCCAAACCGACTGTGGTTTAAGGATTCATAAGTATACTTTGAACAAGGATGGGGATGGAAGGGAGGCACCTCGAGGGAACGGACTGCCAGGAAGCAAGCCATGTGAGCTATCTTTTTTCATTGACAAAACACGGTTGAGGACCTTGTTGCAACGATATATGTAGGGACAAGCCCAAGGTGGGGTGTAATTTAATAGAGGGGACGTCAATAAAAGCTTCGTGTTGTGTTGGGAAGAAGTGGGGAACGTGAAAGTCAATGGATGTTCGGAGAACGGTGAGGTCTCGAAATCTCAATGATGGTTATGGGCTTCAATTTTTGCATAACAAATGATCCACCATGGAGGATACGGGTCCATGGGATGGGTATGGAGTGATAACTATCAGGTATCTTGCGTTTTTGGGCCGGTGAGAAGTAGAAAATAGGGTGCATTCTGTGCTTCTAGTGAGAAGTCGCAATTCTAAAGCCAAGATACCAAAGGCCGACGAATCGGCTTTACAAATGGAATGGCTGTAAGGCACACATTCATCATTAATTTTATAAAAATCATTCAATGGGCAAGGATCACATAAAATTAGGCCTAAAACAGCTTAAATGCAGAGCGCCATCAAGGGCAAAGCGATGAAAGTTCAAGCCGGCTGATGTGGGGGTGAGAGGAAGACGTGACCCCGTCTTGGGAATGTGTGAGTAAAGAGAGTGTGATTCTAGTGCAACTCCTCTGACGTAAGAAATGGGTAGCTCCATTCAGCTACTCGAGCTGCAATGAAAGGGGTAGGTCAAAAAACACGGAGACTACCTCGTGTCTAAAAGGAGAATGTGGATTGTAACGAGTACAATCAAATTCAAGGAGTAATGTGTTCATGCTTGTTATTGGACGAGGAGAAATCAAGGAGGGCATTGATATTTTGTGAATGTTCAGGTATGAAAGGAAATTTGTAAGACAAAATAGCAAATTTCGGGGTGAGATAAGACTTTGTTGTTTTTCTTCATGTCCACAGGAAAGGCTAAGTAGGCCTTGCTCACGTGACATGACCTTGATGTGCTTAGCTAGACATGCACATGCTGTAAAAAAGCAAAGTGTGAAAGCTTTATTCTTTTGTGGGATTTTTACTGTATTATGAAAGTACAAAAGTACATGTAGAGTAGTACTATGTACTAGCCTCCAAGCAGCATATGTACACCACAAGCCCTTACTCTACTCCTGGTCCAAGCTGGGCACAACGTCTTGCCAGGGGTCCAGCCTTGGACAAGAGTCTTGGCGTGTTTTGCAAGTAGGAAGGCCTTCAGGAAGTCAAGGCACCTCCTAACCAAGCTGGTAGTGTTGCCAGGCTCAGTGGGTTGTCAGAGGAGAACTCCAACAATATCTGGAACTGGGTGCAAAGTCATAAGGCTGAATTTACAGAGGTAGTGGCCGAGCTGACACTGAGATCCTCCAGGATGCTAAGATAATATGTGATGGCTACAAGCCCCTCCTTTTGTATTGCTCTTCTTGGTTGAGACTAGTGCCCTCGGCTTCCTCATAGGTAGCAGTCTCAACTATACCACCTGCTCATGCAGTAAAGCTTCGTCTAGCATTGGACCATGCGTTGATGATGTAGTTATTCATCCCTGAGGTCGTGTTCTACCTCAGACAACCTCGGTGCTGCCTGTACAATGCCATGTGCACACGTCGTAGGGTTGCATCCTCCAGCATGCCTCGTTTGAGGCAATTGTTGAGTCGTCTAAAGTAGGTGAGAAAACCAAGATAGTCACTCCTCTCTTAGGCTTCCCAACATAACTATTTACAATCTCAAGCGTGAACACAACACTTGGTATACTAAACCACTAGTCAACTGGCCTATATAGTGGAAAACTCCTAATAAGAATTTTCCTGGCAAGTCACAAGCAAATATACAACTACTTGTAAGAACCTTGAAATGTGGAAACCACTACGCCCGGTTTGTAGCATAAATCCAGCAGAGTTATCGCTTTACTCCAACACCCCCCCTCGATAAGTGTGTTGGTGATTACGGGCACCTTGTTGATTTCACTCAAAAGGCGAAGAATTCGATGATTTCTTCAGTCGCCATAAGAACTGATTCAATAAGAGGGATGTTCGTGTCTTTGTAGGAAGCTGGATTCTTGGAGATGAAGTTTGGGTATTCAATAAGGTGGAAGAAGATCTGTTCGATCTCGGTTCCAGCTTCCGGGTGCCTGAAGAACGTAGTTCGGGTCTCTTTGGGTTCTTGTCTATACTCCAACTGTGATCATGAAAAACAGGGGAGGCCTGGAACAACTTCGGGCACCACAACTGTCATTTTCTCATGGAGATTGTCAACTCCTGACACCTCCTTGATGTTGACTTCCGCTTGCAAAAGTCACACTTGTGATATGACACAAAAATTGGTTATCCTGTCTACGGAGGGTCGCAGGTGAGGTATCCTGTCTCTGGAAGGTCGCAGTCGAGTTGGCAGGATGGGAAAGATCGCCAGATTTTTTTTTTTTGAGGCCTTTGTGACTTGGAGGTGGAGTAGAAAAAGGTAGTTATGTACTACAGTTGTTCATCGTGTTGTTTTTTTGTACACAGTTGCGAGTTGAAGCCGATTTTGCCATTAGTCGCTCTCCCTTAGTCCCTTGGTGATGAACTTATGCCCCTGTCTACACCTCTGAGGGCGAGTCGTTACTTGGGAGTGTAGTTTCCGAAGAGAGAACGCTTCTCCACTTCAACCATCCGTTGTTGCGCAGGTGTTCCTCACCGTTCTTATTGTCAAAAACGTGTTTCCGGCTTGTTGTTCCGCCGACAATTGTACTTCATCCTGTTCCTCCGCTGGTTGGTCGTGTAGTGGTGGAGGTGGTTACGGCGGCCAGAATTAGACTTGCGAGGATACATGAGCAAGGCGGACAATCGTGAAGCAACTGCATTGCCAGCCAGGCACGCTAGTGGCCAGAAATTTCCTGGCGCAAAAGGCAGGGTCAGCTGTCGCGAGGCGAAGAAGAAGCAGCACGGAAACTTGGCGAAGGATGGGTGCCAGTTGGACTAATGATGCATGTTTTCATTGCGCATCTTCAGCAACGTCAATACTCGTCCAAAAAAAATGCAACCACCAAATATCGTTGTACGGAGAAGCCCTTCGTTACTTGCGGCGGACAAAAGGGAAAGCACGGAAAAAGTTTTCGTACTTTAGGGGACATGCAAGAAGTGCAGCAACAACCCATAATGCAAGTGGAAACCATGTCATACATTCGAGTTTGAAAGTGAAGGGCGATACGTTTTACATTGAACCCAATAGGTTCAGCAACTTCCGGTGGTGTAAAGTGTTGGATCTTCATCAACAAACGCAATTGGTTTTCCGCTGCAATGGAAAACTTCATGCATGTCGAGGAAGAACGAACAACAACCTTTCTGTCAAGACTGCAATGCATTGGCACGCAATTTCCGCAACGACGTCCACATTCCGGCACAACCTCACCATATTCGCCACGACGAACAATATCCGGCAGGACGACTAGGATCGATACGCAGGCATCCGCAACGATGATGTGTTAGCTCGCACGTCAGAAATTCTCCACAAAGACCAGTGATGTCTGCAACAACGCCCCCTTCCTTCCAAGCCAGATGCATGACGAAACGGTGCATGCAGGACGACAGCGTTGTAATACCTAGGTGTCTGCCACGATGCTTACTTTCCGTGAAGACGACAAGGTTCCATGAAGACGCCATATTTTCCTTTGACACATCAACATGGCAATTTTTTTTTATGCTAAGACGAAGCCAATGCTGCGCCAACGATACAATGCCTGCACCATGTTCAAACATTCCGTTGCGACGACGCGGTGTGTCAAAGCGTGTATCCGCAAAGACATCCCAGATCTGCAACGACGACGTGTCTCCGCGAGGAAATAACATCGTCACAAATAATACCGTCTGCGCGAAGACATTGCATGCATACCTCAAGCAGTATCACAACGAGACGTGCCGCCACGACGAGACCTTCCGCCAAGACGACCAACAACGCACTTCCGCGCAGACTGTTTTTTTTCATTCGTGCCATGAACATCGCAAACACGATGCATGATTTTTTCTGCGTCATCGTTGTCATTGCTGTCAAAGCAATTCCACCAAGACTGTAGCGCTTTTGCTAAGACAACGTCGTGCTGCTTCGATGACACAAGATTCGCGCGGACGACACGCTTCCAGTAAGACAGCGTTTTGCAACACAACGATATTCCACAAAGACGTCCTACTTCTGCAGGGACGACGCGGCGCCGCTAAGACGACGCTTTATCATACCTATGGTCGTCTGCACGAAAGCAGTCCATGTAAGGTTCAAACAGCCCATCAATTGTCTGCTGCGACGTCGCAGAGTGTCACGAGGAGGACGCGCTTCCAGTAGGAAAGCATTCTTCCGCAATGACGCGTTCCACCACGACGATCGATTTCTGCGCCGACGTTGTGCTTCTGCGTAGACTGAAATTTTCTATCCGTAGCATCAACAATGTGAACACGATGCATGAACTTTTCCGCGTCATCGTTGCCATCGCAGCAAAAGCACATCTATCAGGACGGTAGCGCTTCCGCTACGACAACATCATGCTGCTTCGATGACAGATGATTCGCGCTAACAAGACGCTTCCAGTAAGGTAGCGTTTTGGAACACAACGACATTCCACAATGACGTCCGAGTTCTGCAAGGACGACGCGAAGCCGCGAAGACGACGCTTTTTCATATCTTTTGTCGTCTGCACAAAGAAACTCAATTGTCTGCTGCGGAGGTTCAGCTCATCAACTGTCTGTTGCAACGTCGCAGAGTGTCACAAAGACGACGCGCTTCCACTACGACAGCATTTTTACGCAAACAGACGTTCCGCCAAGATGATCAATTTCCGCGAAGACGACTCGCTTCCGCACGGACGGTGTTTTTCGATCCGTAGCATCGACCTGGCGAACAGGATCCATGAACTTTTCCGCGTCTTTGTTGTCATCGCTGCGAAAGCACATACACCTCGACGGTAGCGCTTCCGCTAAGACAACGATATGCTACATCGATTGTGCGACTCCGCTGGGTTGCCTGTTTTCGAATGTAACAGATGTCTTTCGGGACAATGTGCTACACAGCAGTTCCGCGAACACGAGCCCCAACAGTCAGAGCGGTGCCGCGCTCAAGGACTCACTCCGCACAGGTTATTTCCGTACTCGCCTGTGTTAGTTCTTTAGCCTGCGCCATTCTTTCATCTCGAGTTTTCGCTCCAAGCACGCTTCGGCGTGCTTGGACTAACTTTGTAACCATGTTTTAGCAGTCAGCAACATCGGCATTCTCTTCTCAGAAGGCTGACGCCGACTGCGATAGCTCTGTAGGAAGCCAAGTCCCTCAGCCGCAAGCGACTTTTTTCCCAACTTTCCCGGAGTAGTCGTTCCCGGCGAATAGCGCCGTGTACTCACAGTTCTCCGTTCCACCTCCGCCGAGTACTTAAGATCCACGCCAGCAGTTCGGTGCTGCCCCGCTGCCCCCGTTCACGGTGACTCCTCAGGTCGCCGCGTCCCTGTTGAACTCTTACTTCCGGTCGACTGCAGTGCCAGTGAATGCTGCCACAACTTTCTGTCCGCCAGTTCTTGGAACGCAGCAGAACGTTCCCGGTAGTCAACCAGTTCCGTCGGTCTCGCAGCTGGATGCTTGCACCGGTGGCCAGCAGGGGCAATTTTCGCGCGGAAATCCGGCCCAACGCCCCCAACTGAACATGAGCGACGACTTTGTGGACCCCAGTCTCAGTATGTGAATATGAATTTTACGCTTTTAAACACTGACTGTAGGAAAAGAAGCAGTCTAACGTAAACTAATGTGCAATTTGCACACTTGAGCCAGTTGGCTACTGAAGCTGATGTCTGGGTACGGAAGCATCAAGGAAAATCCTTTTGCATTGGTTACGCTCGCTGGAGAAGTGGGAAGAGATTACTGCTGTTTCTTAACTGTGGTGAAAACTCCGGAACGTGGACGGACATGTTGAAGTTTGAGAGGGTCAGTCCGTCAACTCTGTGGCTGTTAAAACAAGTTCGCCAAGCACAACATCTCATTCGAGGTGCGAAGGAGGGCGAAAAGGCTCTGTTGCCGAATGTTACAATCGACATTGAAGCCTTCTTCTCACTCCCATGGGTTATGCTCAACCTGTACAAGAAGCTTGAATCAAAACTCTGTGACTTCCTCATTCAAGACGGCGTGTAAGAAGGAAAAGACATTACCAGGACCACTTACCGTTCCTATCTGAACTGCGAAGTGGTCAGCCACTTCAAAAGATGGAAGCAGCCGGTAAGTGTCTGGACGTATTTTTCTGTTTATCTGCGTTCAATTCTTTTTTGCTTCTAACATTGTCTTAACACCGAACTTCGTGCAGAAGCTCAAAAAGAGTCAAAGAAAGATTCTCAGGAGCAACAGGGTCAGACATGCAGATTCAGACTCAGGATACTCGGAGGTAAGGCACGGTGTAGTGTCGTTTTCACATTTTCAAAGTCACCCAGTAGAATTTATAAAGAGAAACTTGTTTTTCTTCGCAGGACGATGCCATCGAAGCTGATTCCGATGATGATGAAGATGATGATGAAGATGTGCAGTTGCTTGAAGGTAGAAGACGAAATCGTGTGACAAGGAGAGCTGCCGCTGCTGCTGCAGCATCGACTCTTGACGCTGACCCCGGTAGTGTCGGGAGTGCTAATACCGGCACCACTGCTAAAACAGCAAAACATGGGACAGGAAGAACAGCATCTTCAGCAAGAACTAGAAGAACAGCAACAACTGAAAGATCAGGCAGAGTCCAACGGTTGGCCAGAATGGTTGGATCTAGTGGCAGAACTGGTGCTGCCGCAGTTGGTGCGACTGGTGAATCTGGAACCTCCAGTGTAAGTGGTGCTTGTATGGGTGAAACTGGTGTGGCTGCTGGTATTGGTGGAGCTCTTGGGGCGGACGGGGAAGGTTGGGCGGCCAAGTTGGATGGTGCTGACGGGGTGGATGGGATTGGTGGGGCAGTTTGGAAAGTCGGGGAAGCATTGTCCGATGGCGATGTTGGGATTGCTGGGGTTTCTGGGGTCGGCGGAGCTGGTGGGATTGGTGGTGTTGACGGAACTGATGCTACTGTCCGTTCAGCCGGGGCTGTCGGGACCGGTTTGCGTGGCGGAGCTGTCAGAACTTCATGCTCTGGTGGGACCGGTGGCGATGTTGGGAGAACGGAAGAGAGTCCTGCCCAGCCTGTCGGGATGAGGCAGTCGACAGGTGCAGCCGTGCCGACGTCTGTGTCTCGCGCGGTTGACTCCACAACCGTCGCAGCCGGCGCGCCTTCTTCAACTTGTGTAGCAGGTACGACTGGATTGTATCAGGCAGTTGATCTGAACGCCGCCGGGGATGGATCTGCCAGGTTTGACGGGCCGGGCGGGTTAAACATGACTGGGATACTGACCGGCACAAATGAGCCGGAAGAAGCTGTCGGGCCGCAAGTTACCGGTCGAGGTGGACTGGACGGACCTGGTGGGTTGAATGGGCCAGGTACGACAGGTGCGAAAGAAGCAGAAGGTGATCTGCCTGGTTGTTTGAATGGAAAGGGTGAGGCTAGTGGACAGAACGGGTCTGGAGAACAGGATGGATCAGGGAAGGGAGAGTCCCCCCATGAGACGGCGCGGACAGATGAACAGGGCAACGCCGCAGGCGTCAGCGTTCCTGGTCAGCCTGACAACGTGGTAAGTTTATACCCATATTTTTTTCTTTTTTCTCCAGTCCAAAAATAAACTCTAATGACTTTCTACAGCTTTTTGCAGGTGCTGCAAGATTTTGCGAACCGGATATTCAACTCTGACTCTGCGCCAAAAGAGACGCTTTCTGTGGAAGACTATCCTGAATGTGTTGGTACACAGAGGTCGGATGATCAACTGCTGGTGAATATACCTTTTGACATCTGTGAAGATCCTTTCAAGGAGATGGATGACATCATCGAAGAGTTTGACCATGCCATTGACCAGCTGTCTTCGAATTTCAAAGGGTGGACAAAAAGTATGAGGCTGATTCTGTCTCGGGGCAAGCATCTCAGCGACAAAGGTAAGTGACCAAGAAACTTGTCCAACATTTATCTCAATGATTTTGATAAGTTCTTAAAGTAATGTTTTATTTCGTGCAGATCCGATGCTGAGTGGGCAGTGGGCAAGCAAGTGGGTGCAGACCATAGAGAAGGCCAAGGTGAGATTCACACTTTGAGAATATGTGTTGATGATGGCACTTATTTTTACTTTGCTCTTTCATTTTGTATAATATGGAACATTAGTGGTATTTTTACTTGCTGTTTCATTTTGCAGGCAGTATGCGACAATGTCAAAGATTTGGCTGAAGCCACGGGGACAGTGAAAGCAGATGCACCTAACGCAAGCGAACCAACAGTCGGTGCAAAAAGTAAGTACCAGTGTCTGTCAATTCCAACTTTTGTCAATTTAACTTTTGTCAATTCCAACTTTTGTCAATTCCAACTTTTGTCAATGTTGTAACTGATACATATCCATTGATTTGCAGGGAAGGATGTCAGTGCAACACCCATTGCGGCAAGAACTCGGCAGAAGCATCCTCTGGATGAAGAGAAGACGTCGAAGAGAGGGCGGAAGAAGAAGGGTGATGATTGAAAGGGCGAAAGCAGTAGATTGGTGATTGAATTTTACACCGGAAGAGAATGGATTGAGCCTTCAAGTTGACACTCGACAGAAGCTGACTCTGGAAAGTCAATGTTGATGTGAACATCAACATTGGTGTATAGTGTAATCTGCTAGTTGGCCAAACTGTAGCACATAATATGTACATATCTGTCAAAACATCCAAAAGGAATTGCAACTGACAAGTAATCCATTTTGCCTTACAATAATTACCGAAAGAAATGAATTATGGAATGGTAGGTGTTGCACCATTAGTGTATTCTTCGTACCTTACATTCTTGAGATAACTCGAAGAATACTAAGGACGTACATTACAAAGAAATGTAAGAGACAAAAAAGCTCTGTCCTCCAGGGTACGAAGTATCAGCAGGTTTACTACCACCAGCTGGTATACCAACACCATCTCCAGAATACCAAAAAAAAAAAAAAGGAACTTGTTCACATTTACGAGTTGAATGTCACAGAACCAGGGCTGTGATGAAACGCAATGTAAAAGCAGATATATATGGATAGAAAAGATATGTGAAATATCTCACCCAAGTACCAACCAACCCAAGTACCAACCAGCCTAAGTACCAAGCAACCCAAGTATTAACCAACCCAAGTACCAGCCCGAGTACCAACCTAAATACCAACCCAAGAACCGACCAACCCAGGTACCAAGCAGCTCAAGTACCAACCAGCTCAAGTACCAACCAACCCAAGTACCAACCCAAGTACATTTGTAAATTAGCTCGTACCAGAATGCAGGTAGGAGCTAATTTACAAGTGTACTCGATAAGTTGCAGTGCAACTTATGTTCCACTGCATAACATGTAATAGATATAGGTGGGTACGCAGGTGTTTAGCATTGGTTATGTTGTTTACATTTGTACATTCTCTCTATTATGTTGTCTATGTTCAACTGCGTAACATGTAATAAACATAGGCGATATGTGGTACTTATTCAATTTTTGAAATGAAACATGATTAACCCATCATATGGAAAGAGTGTTTGAAATATAAGTAACATCACATGTTGATACTCCTCATGAGGAGTATCAACATTTTGAGTATTCCGCACAAACTAATCTACCTCTGACTCAGGGATAAATCCGTAGATTTTATCCTTGTTCTTCCGGAAGTTCCAGTAAGCAAATATCAGTCGAGTCATCTCCATCATGTTGTCCATCCGGTACATCAGCGTTTGGAGAGTAAATCGTCAGATGAACCGATTCACCTGTTCATTTGCCGATGTGTTCACTCCTGCATTGAACACCATTTGAAGAAGAGTGTCACAAAGTCACGAATAAAACGCGATGTATACAGAAAAAACAGATGGAAAGAAAAGCATACCTGATAGGTTGCTGTACATGTCAGGGCTAAATGCTGGAGAGCAGGTATGCTTCGCACTCTCCATATGGCCGAAGTGAAGTCAATCACATAAGAATCTTGTTGTCTTGAGAAGGTGGGGACATCGACCTAGGCAGTACGTGTGCAGTTTACACGCATTGTCATAGAAAATGAATTGTGGACGGTTGTGCTTGTCAAATCGTGTCAAAAGCGTGGTAAAAAAATCGTTTGGAGATTCACCAGCGACCATGACATGGAATCCATAAATGATCAGATGTGGACACACGACTGGGAAGATGCCAGTGGTGCAATGACTTGCCTCAGCACTTGTAGCGTCGTTTGCATCACACTTCAAGTCATCTTTTGCATGCAGACTTTTCCCATCTTCATTTTCGAGATGTCGAAACTGTGGTCTCATCCTTTGCATCTCCCAATGCGGGTAACAAGCTGTTTTCACTTCTTGAACAGGTCCTTCAACATTGACTGCATCTTCTCGTGCCTGCAAGTAAACTTATGGACATTAACTCATAATTAAGCCAATATATTGTCAGGTTTGGACAACAATGTTTGCAAGTAAATGAACGTACCACCATCACAGTCGTATCATACTGAAGCATCACTTGTGCGAGGACGTTTGAAAGCGCACTCGGCAAAGTCTTTCTTGCCAACGACCACACACGTCGATCGAGCTTGGAATGTTGCACAAGTGTTGTCTTGATGTGATGGTCGATGACCTTAGCCACAATGGGCATGTGGTCAATGATGTTCTCCCACTTTGTCACTGTCATGTCTTCAGGAGTGTGCATGAAGGTTCTCAAATCTTTGTATGATTCAGCATGGATGAGGCATGTGTCCACACCCCATGTACCCAAGGTGTATAAAAAGTTATCGTACGGCTTGCTTGCCATAAAATACTGCCAAGATATGATGATAGTACATCATTCTTATAAATTCATGATCATGATTGCAATACATGTTCAGTAAAGATATATCCCTTAGTATCACTCACCTTTTCATCCATTGCCGAACAGACGGGAAACTTTGTTGTCGCCAACTGGACAAGCTCCCACACAGTGGATGCTCCACACGCCAGAAGTTTGGTCTTCAACATGTCGTAATCCCTTTGATGGAGCACATGTCTTTCCTTTTGCTTATGAGAAAAGCGACTCAACAACCTCCTTGCAGATACATCTGTCACAACACGTCTTGGAAGAACTTTCCTGGGCACAACATAGCCCGAAACAGGTTGCGTGAAGTACGGTCATTCAACTTGGTCTCCATTGCGGTTGGTCAATGCTGTACCATCACAGATGAGCATCTTCGGGTGTGTGCCACATTGATTACAACACGTTCCAAGGCCTTCCACCTGTATGAGGCGGACAAATTCTTGCATCGCCTTTGCCAATGTTGTTCTACATGAAAATTGCAGATCCATTGTAGCCTTTGAGAAGAAAGTCAACAACTCATAAATGGAAGACAGTGATGTCCCATTGCAAGCAAAGGTAAGCACCCAAAGAAGTGCTGTATGGGTGAATGCCATTGCTACTGAAAAGATGAATACACCCTCTTCTCTGTCGTCAGGAAACAGAATGCACTTGCACAACTCCGTGCGGTAGACGTTTATCTTCACCTGCAATGATTACAAAGATGTACCATAGACCATGTTACGTCGATGTCTATCCCAACTAGACAAGGACAAATCCTTAGGGTTTAGTGTTTGAGGTTCACAGAACTTACAAACTTTGATGGATTAGATGTGTCATGAAGCTTGACATGTCTTGAATCCTTCGTCCATTGATGACCACATGGACATTTGGGCTTTGTTGGGGTTGGTGCATTCAAAATGAAGTCATCGACTTGGGCCATTGCCGCCAAAAGGGCCGCATCTCCCATGTCTCCTCCCCTTGAGGGATGAAGACTTTTGTGCACATACACCCTTTGGAATGAACATACACGTGGCCACTGACATACTGTCTACTCCTTGTGCACATGCCCTTCCTCCGCACACCCTACTTCTTCACAAGTCAAACACACACGTGCCTTCTTTTCCACCAACAAATTGCGTGGTACTCGCTCCTCTTCCAACAAAGGAGGCACAACCCACTCCGCACAATCATCCCTTTGTGCTTGTAAAACATTCAAATGCTTCTCGCATCTTCCACCTCTGTTGTCACATGAACAACGGTATTCCCCTTGGATGTCTCCCTCCATCAAGCCCCATCCCACTACCCTTGCCTCCTTCATTGAAGCACCAACATCAAGTATGGAGAAGCAAGGGTTCTCATTCTGCAACACATTCACCTCCACCACCACATCTTGGTCAAGAAAACTGTCAGTGAGAGGTCTGCACAAGTTATCTTTTGCCCAAATCATGTGAACACACTCCTCCTTTTGACCCTTGTTGCATGTGCATGCAACTCCTCCACCCCATTGTTTCCACACATGCACGGGCATCGCATACTGAGCAGGAGGACTTGGTACAGGAAGGCATGGCATGAGGATCTCCTTGGCCTCATGGTCAAAGTCTGGTAACAATGCACATGAAGTCCCAATTTGCTGAATCAAGTTTGCTTCCTTGAACTTGTCAAAGTCGATGAGAAAGTTTTCCGAGACAGTTGTTGCTTTCTGTCTTTTTTCTAACTTTGTCAACTTTCTTCGTCTCAAGTGTCGCTCCTCAAAGACATAATGGGGGAGGTTCTTGAACAGACGGATTCGCGCAGCACTTGGTGTCTGCAATTTACCAACGAAGGAAAACAGTAATTAGTGCTTCTCTTATGGAACACGACATAGTACGCATTCTGTTTTATATAAGCTTACAATACGACGTGGTTGATGATGTCCTCTTCTGGGCCGTCGATGTTGCGGCGACGGATCCACGACACGTGAGGAGACAGGTTCTTGATGAAGTGCTTCACCAACAGAGGCCCCATCGTTCAAAGTCTGACTTCCTGCCACTCTTCCATTGATTTCACCAATAGCTCCATTTCTTGTGTCGTTTGGACCTATGGGGATCCCAGCAGCCCTCAACACAGCACAGAATGCTTCAAAAAGCGTTGGGGGAGGAGATGAAGGCGGGGGAGGGGATGCCCTAGGATGTTTGGGCATGTCACTACAGCAAGGTTTCTATAGTGGTTTGCCAATATTCGGCTTGCAATGAGGACACACTCGCTGAGATGGGTCCTGGGTCCACGTGTCTCTCTCCTCATCACGTATGAAAAGACTCTCGAAGTCGGTGATCTTCAACTTCATGAAAACACACCTGAATGCAACAACGTGTTTTCATTTGACACATGAATTTATGTTACAACTACTACAGACCGAGAAAGAGCTAAAAAACAAATGACACTAACCTTCGACAATACCAGCGTATGCATCCAGCAGCGTTCTCCAGTCTTGATTCACCATCACGCTAACGACGTGCAGTGCTGTGTCTCCCTTTGCAATCCTTGTCTGGGCATACCCATAGTCCTCCATTTCTGACAAGGAGGGCTTCCTCATTCGTGTCTCGTGTACAACGTCCTTTCACAAAAACTTGAGGGGGGAAAAGATTTTGCGCATTTTTGTAAGTGTCAACAAGAACTTTGAAGTTCCACTTCTTTCCTGTTTCATTGCAAATATGACAAGGCACGTTTAGTCCTGAAGAGTTGTCCGCAATGATGCGCATATCCGCCGGCCATCGAACACGGGACCGAGCTTCAGGCGTAGGTGGACGCGGAGGTGGAGGCCGCATCTGCAATGTTCAAAGGACACATAACAATAACATAAAAGAGAAAAGATGGAGTAGAAGACTCATGTCATGACAAGACAAACATGGAGTGGAAGCATGGACGAATGACACAATGGAGAGAAGAACACATGGACAACATGGAAAGAAGAAAACATGGAGTAGAAGCATGGACGAATGACACAATGGAGAGAAGAACACATGGACAACATGGAAAAAAGAAAACATGGAGAAGAAGCATGGACGAATTACACAGTGGAGAGAGGATGCAAAGAGGAGAAGAGGGTACAAAGAGGGGGTAATGGGGGGGAGGTGGAAGAGATGGAAAGAGCAGAACCCACAGTCTGGAGTGTCCTTGGAAGTGAAGAGAAGCTTGAGGGCAACGTCACTGTATATGCCTAGAGATGGCCAAACTCTACATTGAAGTTCAGCCCAATGGGGGAGGAGAAGAGGAGTTAATGGTGGGGAGGAAGAGCCAGAAGTCTGGAGTGTCCTTGGAGCGAACAAGAAGATTGGGAGTCCACCACTCTATATGCTTGAAGTTGGCACCCATGGAGGAAGGGTAGTGCTAGGCATACCTTGACAACTGTCTCTACTCTTGTAGAAACAATCGTCCACATCAGGAGCCGCCCGGCGTAAGAGTGCTTGCGTGTTCTACAAAGGCATATATGCTCCGGGAAGACACGGTTGTGGCACAGAACCGTGGAACGGTGCGGATATCGTTAAACAACGTGGATGTACAACGGCGCGGCGTGCACTTGTCTTCGTGGAAAACACTTCGACGTCGCGGAACCTGAAAACATTGTGGAGGTAATGCCCCTGTGAACTTTGTGACAATGGTCATCGTGACGGAAAAGTATAATCGATGCAGAGCGAGCTGAACTTCGTGGCGCAAGCTGAACCTCGTGGAAAATCCTAACGGCGTGGAATTCTATCATCCTCGTGGAAATGGAGGAACGTTCCACTCTTACTAAATGTCGGTGAAAACGCATAAAAAGGGGGACACACACACACGTTACGTATTGTTCAAACGGAGTGGAAAACGTCTTTGTGGAAACTGTCGTCGGCGCAGAAAAATGTCAACCGTGCAGAAAGTCAGTAATGTTGCAAATGAGACTCATGTAGAAAAGTGGTACTGTGCGGAATCTTTTCCAGTGTCTTTGTGAACTACGTCTTCCGCGCGGAGTATTGTTAACGTTGCAGAATCTTCCTTGTGGAAAATGCCGTCGGTGTGGAAAACGTTCAACCGTGCGGAACATTCTTAACGTTGCAGAAGAGACTGGTGTACAAAAGTCTATCCGCGCGGAATCGCTCTATCTTCTCAAAAAGACATGAACGTTGCAGAACGAATGAAATGCTTGCTTAAGTTTCGTCGACATGAACGCCTAGCGAGAGTGACAACACAAACGGCACGTGTAATGCAGACGTTGTGGAAGTTGTCCTTGTGGAAAATGATGTCGGTGTGGAAAATGTTCAACCGTGCGGAACATTGTTAACTTTGCAGAACAGACTGATATACAAAAGTCTATCCGCGCGGAATCTCTCTATCGTTGCGGAAAGACATGAACGTTGCAGAACGAATGAATTCTTGCTTACGTTTTGGTGACATGAACGCCTAACGAGAGTGACAACACGAACGGAATGTGTAATGCAAACGTGAAGGCAGGTGTCCTTGCAGAAAATGTCGTTGGTGTGGAAAACGTTCAACCATGCGGAACATTCGTAACGTTGCAGAAGAGACTGATGTACAAAAGTCTATCCACGCGGAATCGCTCTATCTTCTCGGAAAGACATGAGCGTTGCAGAACAAATTAAATTCTTGCTTACGTTTCGTCGACATGAACGCCTAGCAAGAGTGACAACACTCACGGAACCTGTAATGCGAACGTTGCGGAGGTTGTCCTTGTGGAAAATGATGTCAGTGTGGAAAATGATCAACCGTGCGGAACAATGTGAACGTTGCAGAACAGACTGATATACAAAAGTGTATCCGCGCGGAATCTCTCTATCTTTGCGGAAAGACAAGAACGTTGCAGAAGGAATGAAATTCTTGCTTACGTTTCGGTGACATGAACGCATAGCGAGAGTGACAACACGGACGGAACGTGTAATGCAAACATGGGGGCAGGTGTCCTTACGAAAAATGCCGTCGGTATAGAAAACGTTCAACCGTGCAGAACATTCTTAACTTTGCAGAAGAGACAGATGTCCAAAAGTGTATCCGCGCGGAATCTCTCTATCTTGGCTGAAAGACATGAACGTTGCAGAACGAATGAAATTCTTGCTTACATTTCGTCGACATTAACGCCTAGCAACATTAACGCCGAACGGTGCAGAAGGTGTCTTTGTGGAAAAGGCGTCGGCGCGGAAAACGTTCAACCGTGCGGAAATAGGTGAACCCTCCGCAACCCGTGTTGCAGAATGAGGTGAACCCGAATGATAACTGGTTGAATTTTGCAGGAGACGCCAAAGCATGCCTAAAGGAGCACATTATGAAACAATGAATTACACCTGAGTAAATGGGGCGAGGAATGAGTGGAAGCCCTAGAAAAGCCCTAATACACTGTGGATTCCATTCAATAAATTTTCCCATGCCATTTTTTTGACAAGCTCAGGTGCTGTGTGCGCACCCACTGTTCTTCCGGTGCGGTCGACGGAACCAGGGTCAATCGGAAGCAGATCGACAAGCCGTAAAATGTTCCTGGTAGCCCTAGACAAGCCCTAATACACTGTGGATTCCATTCAATTAATTTGGCCATGCCATTTTTTTGACAAGCCCAGGTGCTGTGTGCACATCCACTGTTCTTCCGGTGCGGTCGACGGAACCAGGGTCAATCGGAACCAGATCCACAAGCCGTAAAATGTTCCTGGTAGCCCTTGATAAGCCCTAATACACAATGGATTCCATTCAATAAATTTTCCCATGCCATTTTTTTGACAAGCCCAGGTGCTGTGTGCGCACCCACTGTTCTTCCGGTGCGGTCGACGGAATCAGGGTCAATCGGAAACAGATCGATGAGCCATAAAGTGTTCCTGGTAGCCCTAGACAAGCCCTAATACACTATGGATTCCATTCAATAAATTTTCCTATGCCATTTTTTTGACAAGCCCAGGTGTTGTGTGCGCACCCACTGTTCTTCCGGTGCGGTCGACGGAATCAGGGTCAATCGGAAACAGATCGAAGAATCGTAAAATGTTCCTAGTAGCCCTAGACAATCCCTGGTTCACTGTGGATTCCATTCAATATCTTTTCCCACGCCAAATTTTTGACAAGCCCAGGTGCTGTGTGCGCACCCACTGTTCTTCCGGTGCGGTCGACAGATTCAGGGTCAATCAGAAACAGATCAACGGACCGTAAAATGTTCCTCGTAGCCCTAGACAAGCCCTAATACACTGTGGATTCCATTCAATAAACTTGTCCATGCCATTTTTTCGACAACCCCGGGTGCTGTGTGCGCACCCACTGTTCTTCCGGTGCAGTCGACGGAACCATGGTCAATCGAAAACAAATCAACGAACCGTAAAATGTTCCTGGTAGCCCTAGATATACATATACATATACATATACATATACATATACATATACATATACATATACATATACATATACATATACATATACATATACATATACATATACATATACATATACATATACATATACAT
>SZWC01004986.1:0-43795 GCA_023375785.1 Penium margaritaceum
CACAAAAACCAAAGCTGGGTCACAAAACCAAACCCGGGTCATAGAAACCAAGCCGGGTCACAGAACCAAAGCCGGGTCAAAGAAACCAAAGCCGGGTCACAGAAACCAAAGCTGGGTCAAACAAACCAAAGCCGGGTCACAGATACCAAAGCCTGGTCACAAAAAACAAAGCCGGATCACAGAAACCAAAGCCGGGGCACAGCAACCAAAGTCGGGTTACAGAAACAAATGCCGGGTCACAGAAATGAAAGCTGGATCACAGAAACCAATGCCAGGTCACAGAAACCAAAGCCGGGTCTCAGAAACCAAAGCCGGGTCACTGAAACCAAAGCCAGGTCACATAAACCAAAACCGGGTCACAGAAATCAAAGCCGGATCACAGAAACCAAAGCTGGGTCACAGAAACCAAAGCCATGCCATACAAACCAAAGCCGGGTCACACAAACCAAAGCCGGGTCACAAGAACCAAAGCTGGGTCACAGAAACCAAAGCCGGGTCACAAAAACCAAAGCCGGGTCACAGAAACCAAAGCCGGGTCACAGAACCCAAAGCCGGGTCACAGAAACCAAAGCCGGGTCACAGAACCCAAAGCCGGGTCACAGAAACCAAAGCCGGGTCACAGAACCCAAAGCCGGGTCACAGAAACCAAAGCCGGGTCACAGAACCCAAAGCCGGGTCACAGAAACCAAAGCCGGGTCACAGAACCCAAAGCCGGGTCACAGAAACCAAAGCCGGGTCACAGAACCCAAAGCCGGGTCACAGAAACCAAAGCCGGGTCACAGAACCCAAAGCCGGGTCACAGAAACCAAAGCCGGGTCACAGAACCCAAAGCCGGGTCACAGAAACCAAAGCCGGGTCACAGAACCCAAAGCCGGGTCACAGAAACCAAAGCCGGGTCACAGAACCCAAAGCCGGGTCACAGAAACCAAAGCCGGGTCACAGAACCCAAAGCCGGGTCACAGAAACCAAAGCCGGGTCACAGAACCCAAAGCCGGGTCACAGAAACCAAAGCCGGGTCACAGAACCCAAAGCCGGGTCACAGAAACCAAAGCCGGGTCACAGAACCCAAAGCCGGGTCACAGAAACCAAAGCCGGGTCACAGAACCCAAAGCCGGGTCACAGAAACCAAAGCCGGGTCACAGAACCCAAAGCCGGGTCACAGAAACCAAAGCCGGGTCACAGAACCCAAAGCCGGGTCACAGAAACCAAAGCCGGGTCACAGAACCCAAAGCCGGGTCACAGAAACCAAAGCCGGGTCACAGAACCCAAAGCCGGGTCACAGAAACCAAAGCCGGGTCACAGAACCCAAAGCCGGGTCACAGAAACCAAAGCCGGGTCACAGAAACCAAAGCCGGGTCACAGAAACCAAATCCGGGTCACAGAAACAAAAGCCGAGTCACAGAAACCAAAGCCGGATCACAGAAACCAAAGTCAGGTCACAGAAACCAAAGTCAGGTCATAGAAACCAAAGCTGGGTCATAGAAACCAAAGTCAGGTCACATAAAGCCGGGTCATAGAAGCCAAAGCCGGGTCACACAAACGGAAGCCGGGTCACAAAAACCAAAACCGGGTCAAAGAAACCAAAGCCGGGTCCCACAAACCAAAGCCGGGTCACAGAAACCAAAGCCAGGTCACAGAAACCAACACCAGGTCACAGAAACCAAAGCCCGGTCACAGAAACCAAAGTCGGGTCATAGAAAGCAAAGCCGGGTCACAGAAACGAAAGCCGGGTCATAGAAACCAAAGACGGGTCACACAAACCAAAGCTAGGTCAAAGAAACCAAAGCTGGATAAACCAAAGCCGGATCACAGAAACCAAAGCTCGGCCAAAGAAACGAAAGTCGGGTCAGAGAGACCAAAGCCGGTTCACAGAAACCAAAGCCGGATCACAGAAACCAAAGTCGGGTCACAGAAACCAAAGCCGGGTCACAGAAACCAAAGCCAAGTCATAGAAACCAAAGCCAGGTCACAGAAACCAAAGCTGGGTCACAGAAAACAAAGCCGGGTCACAGAAACCAAAGCCAGGTCAGAGAAACGAAAGCCGGGTCACAGAAACCAAAGCGGGGTCACAGAAACCAAAGCGGGGTCACAGAAACCAAAGCGGGGTCACAGAAACCAAAGCGGGGTCACAGAAACCAAAGCGGGGTCACAGAAACCAAAGCGGGGTCACAGAAACCAAAGCGGGGTCACAGAAACCAAAGCGGGGTCACAGAAACCAAAGCGGGGTCACAGAAACCAAAGCGGGGTCACAGAAACCAAAGCGGGGTCACAGAAACCAAAGCGGGGTCACAGAAACCAAAGCGGGGTCACAGAAACCAAAGCGGGGTCACAGAAACCAAAGCGGGGTCACAGAAACCAAAGCGGGGTCACAGAAACCAAAGCGGGGTCACAGAAACCAAAGCGGGGTCACAGAAACCAAAGCGGGGTCACAGAAACCAAAGCGGGGTCACAGAAACCAAAGCGGGGTCACAGAAACCAAAGCGGGGTCACAGAAACCAAAGCGGGGTCACAGAAACCAAAGCGGGGTCACAGAAACCAAAGCGGGGTCACAGAAACCAAAGCGGGGTCACAGAAACCAAAGCGGGGTCACAGAAACCAAAGCGGGGTCACAGAAACCAAAGCGGGGTCACAGAAACCAAAGCGGGGTCACAGAAACCAAAGCGGGGTCACAGAAACCAAAGCGGGGTCACAGAAACCAAAGCGGGGTCACAGAAACCAAAGCGGGGTCACAGAAACCAAAGCGGGGTCACAGAAACCAAAGCGGGGTCACAGAAACCAAAGCGGGGTCACAGAAACCAAAGCGGGGTCACAGAAACCAAAGCGGGGTCACAGAAACCAAAGCGGGGTCACAGAAACCAAAGCGGGGTCACAGAAACCAAAGCGGGGTCACAGAAACCAAAGCGGGGTCACAGAAACCAAAGCGGGGTCACAGAAACCAAAGCGGGGTCACAGAAACCAAAGCGGGGTCACAGAAACCAAAGCGGGGTCACAGAAACCAAAGCGGGGTCACAGAAACCAAAGCGGGGTCACAGAAACCAAAGCGGGGTCACAGAAACCAAAGCGGGGTCACAGAAACCAAAGCGGGGTCACAGAAACCAAAGCCGGGTCACAGAAACCAAAGCCGGGTCACAGAAACCAAAGCCGGGTCACACAAACCAAAGCCGGGTCACAGGAACCAAAAACAGTCCCATAAACCAAAGCCGGGTCAGAAAAATCAAAGCCGGGTCATACAAACCAACGCTGAGTCACAGAAAGCAAAGTTGGGTCACAGAAACCAAAGCCGGGTTACAAAAACCAAAGCCGGGTCACAGAAACCAAAGCCGGGTCACGGAAACCAAAGCCGGATCACAGAAACGAAAGCCGGGTCATAGAAACCAATGACGGGTCACAAAAACCAAAGCCGGGTCAAAGGAACCAAAGCTGGGTAAATCAAAGCTGGTACACAGAAACCAAAGCTGGGCCAAAGAAACAAAAGCTGGGTCAGATAAACCAA
Source organism: Penium margaritaceum (assembly GCA_023375785.1). Taxonomy (NCBI): domain Eukaryota; kingdom Viridiplantae; phylum Streptophyta; class Zygnematophyceae; order Desmidiales; family Peniaceae; genus Penium; species Penium margaritaceum. The sequence goes on from SZWC01004986.1 coordinate 3,494, forward strand.
AGCCGGGACACAGAAACCAAAGCTGGGTCACAAAAACCAGAGCCGGGTCACAGAAACTAAAGCCGGGTCAGAGAAACCAAAGCCGGGTCACAGAAACCAAAGCCGGGTCACAAAGACCAAAGCCGGATCACAAAATGAAAGCCGGGTCACAGAGACCAAGCCGGGTCAAAAAAACCAAAGCCGGGTCACATAAACCAAAGCCGGGTCACAGAAACCAAAGCCGGGTCAAAGAAACCAAAGCCGGGTCACAGAAACCAAAGCCGGGTCACAGAAACCAAAGCCGGGTCATAGAAACCAAAGCCGGGTCACCGAAACAAAAGCCGGGTCATAGAAACCAAAGACGGGTCACAAAAACCAAAGCCGGGTCAAAGAAACCAAAGCTGGATAAACCAAAGCCGGATCATAGAAACCAAAGCTGGGCCACAGAAACAAAATCTGGGTCCGAGAAACCAAAGCCGGGTCACAGAAACCAAAGCCGGGTCACATAAACCAAAGCTGGGTCACAGAAACCAAACCCGGATCACACAAACGTAGGCCGGGCCTACTTGCGCCCTACTTGCGCCCTACTTGCGCCCTACTTGCGCCCTAGTTACACCCTAGTTGCGCCCTAGTTACGCCCTAGTTGCGCCCTAGTTACGCCCTAGTTGCGCCCTACTTGCGCCCTACTTGCGCCCTACTTGCGCCCTAGTTACACCCTAGTTGCGCCCTAGTTACGCCCTAGTTGCGCCCTAGTTACGCCCTAGTTGCGCCCTAGTTACGCCCTAGTTGCGCCCTAGTTGCGCCCTAGTTGCGTCCTAGTTGCACCCTAGTTGCGCCCTAGTTGCGCCCTAGTTGCGCCCTAGTTGCGCCCTAGTTGCACCCTAGTCGCGCCCTAGTCGCGCCCTAGTTGCGTCATAGTTGCGCCCTAGTTGCACCCTATTTGCACCCTTATTGCATCCTACTTGCGCCCTACTGGGACCCTACTTGCCCCCGATATGTGCCTTAGTTGGACACTAGCTACGCGTTCTACTTGTGTCCTACTTGTGTCATACTTGTGTCCTACTTGTGTCCTACTTGCGTCCTACTTGTGTCCTACTTGCGTGCTAGTTGCTCCTTAGTTGTGCCCTAGTTGCACCCAACTTGCACACTAGTTGCACCCTAGTTGCGCCCTAGTTGCGCCATAGTTGGGCCCTAGTTGCGCCCTAGTTGTGCCCTGGTTGCGCCCCGGTTGCACCCTAGTTGTGCCCTAGTTGCACCCAACTTGCACACTAGTTGCACCCTAGTTGCGCCCTAGTTGCGCCATAGTTGGGCCCTAGTTGCGCCCTAGTTGTGCCCTGGTTGCGCCCCGGTTGCACCCTAGTTGCACCCTAGTTGCGTCATAGTTGCGCCCTGGTTACGCCCCGGTTGCCCCCTAGTTGCCCCCTAGTTGTGCCCAAGTCCCACCCTAGTCGTGCCCTAGTCGCGCCCTAGTTGTGCCCTAGTTGCGCCCTAGTTGCACCCTAGTTGCGCCCTAGTTGCGTCCTACTTGCGCCCTAGTTGTGCCCTAGTTGCGTCCTAATTGCGCCCTAGTTGCGCCCTAGTTGCGTCCTAGTTGCACCGTAGTTACGTCCTACTTGCACCCTGGTTGCACCCTTCTTGCGCCCTACTGGCGCCTACTTGCGCCCTAGTTGCGCCTCAGTTGGGCACTAACTACGTCCTAGTTGTCCCCTAGTTGTGCCCTAGTTGCGGCCTACTTGTGCCCTACTTGCGTCCTAGTTGCACCTTAGTTGCGCCCTAGTTGCGTCCAACTTGTACACTAGTTGCACCCTAGTTGCACCCTAGTTGCGTCCTAGTTGCGCCATAGTTTAGCCTAGTTGTACCCTAGTTGCGCCCTCATTGCACCCTCGTTGCGCCCTCGTTGCGCCCTCGTTGCACCCTCGTTGCGCCCTAGTTGCACCCTAGTTGCGCCCAAGTTGCGCCCAAGTTGCGCCCTAGTGCACCCTAGTTGCGCCCTAGTTGCGCCCTAGTTGCGCCCTAGTTGCGCCCTAGTTGTGCCTTAGTTGTGCCCTACTTGCGTCATACTTGCGCCCAACTTTCGCCCTACTTGCACCCTAGTTGCGTCCTAGTTGCGCCCTAGTCGCGTCCAAGTTACGCCCTAGTTGCACCCTAGTTGCTCCCTTCTTGCGCCCTTATTACACCCTACTTACGCACTACTGGCACCCTTATTGCGCCCTAGTTACGCCTTAGTTGGGCACTAGCTACGCCCTAGTTTTGCCCTAGTTGCACCAAAGTCGCGTCTTACTTGCGCCCTATTTGCGTCCTAGTTGCACCCTAGTTGCTCCCTAGTCGCGCCCTAGTTGCGCCCTACTTGCTAGTTGAGAACTGATATTCCCAAACCATTGTTTCCTCCCCTGACCGTTTGTGACTCGTGTTATGGTTGGTCAACGTTGACCACCCATATTGAAATTCTCTGGTCATGGTCAGTGACATATGCTTAGTTTGGATGTTTGGTGTGCATATTAGCCACACCGTGCCACTACGTATTGAAGTTATTTGTCCTTTCTAGTCCATGCATAGGGTTCCCAAACCAGTGTCTCTCCCTGTGACCATTCGTGACTCGTGTTATGAGTTGTCAATGTTGACCACACATAGTGGACTTCTTCGGTCATAGTCAGTGACGTATTCATCCTTTGGTTGGTCACTGTGCACGCTAGCCACGCCGTGCCACTTCTTATCCAAGTTCTTTGTACTTGCTAGTTTATAACTAGTGTTCCTAACCCATTGTTTCCCCCTCTGACCATTTGTGACTGGTGTGATGAGTTCTCAACGGTGACCACACACTGTGAAATTCGTTTGGTCATGGTTAGTGACATATGCCTGCTTTGGTTTGTCATTGTACATGGTTTCCACGCCGTGTCACTACGTATTAAAGGTATTTGTGCTTTCTAGTCAATATTTAGTGTTCCCAAACCAATGTTACCCCCCTTTGACTATCTATGACTCGTGTTGTGAGTTTTCAACGCTGACCACATGAAGTGAAATTTGTTGGTCATGGTCAGTGACATATGCATACTTTGGTTGGTCACTGTGCATGGTAGCCAGGCTGTGCCACTATACATTGAAGGTATTTGTACTTGCTACTCGATGAATAGTATTCACAAACCATTGTCTTCCACTCTGACCATTTGTGACTCGTGTTATGAGTTGTCAAAGTTTACCACACTTAGTGACATTATTTGGTCATGGTCAGTGACATATGCCTACTTTGGTTGGTCATCGTGCATGGTATCCACACCGTGCCACAACTTATTGAAGGTCCTTGTACTTGCTAGTTGATACCTGGTGTTCCCAAACCATTGTCTCCCCCTCTGACCACTTGTGACTCCTATTATGAGTTGTCAACGCTGACCACACACAGCGGATTTCTTTGGTCAAAGGTAGTACATGTGCCTACTTTGGTCGGTCATTGTGCATGGTAGCCACACCGTGCTTATACTGATTGAATGTTGCTGTACTTGCTAGTTTACAACTGATATTCACAGACCATTGTTTCCCCCTCTGACCGTTTGTGACTCGTGTTATGGTTGGTGAATGTTTACCACCCATATTGAAGTTCTTTTATCATGGTGTGTGATGTATGCCTAAGTTCTTTGTCCTTTCTAGTCGATACATAGGATTCCCAAACCACTGTCTCTCCCTCTGACCATTTGTGACTCGTGTTATGAGTTGTCAATGCTGACCACACATAGTGGACGTCTTCGGTCATAGTCAGTGACATATGCATCCTTTGGTTGGTCAATGTGCACGCTAGCCACACCGCGCCACTACTTGTTGAAAATCTTTCTACCCGCTAGTTGATAACTAGTGTTCCCAACCCATGGTTTCCCCCACTGAAAACTTGTGAGTCGTGTTATGAGTTTTCAACGTTGACCACACACTGTAAAATCCGTTTTGTCATGGTTAGTGACATATGCCTACTTTTGTTTGTCACTGTACATGGTTACCATGCTGTGTCACTACGTATTGAATGACTCTGTGCTTTCTTGTTGATAGCTAGAGTTCCCAAACCATTGTTACCCCCTCTGAATGTATGTGACTCGTGTTGTGAGTTGTCAACATTGACCACATGAAGTGAAATTCTTTGTTCATGGTCAGTGACATATGCGTACTTTGGTTGGTCACTGTGCATTGTAGCCACACCGTGCCACTACATATTGAAGGTATTTGTACTTGCTAATCGATAAGTTGTATTCACAAACCATTGTCTTCCACCCTGACCATTTGTGACTCGTGTTATGAGTTGCCAAAGGTTACTACACATGGTGACATTCTTTGGTCATGGTCAGTGAAATATGCCTACTTTGGTTGGTCATCGTGCATGGTATCCACACCGTGCCACAATGTATTAAAGCTCCTTGTGCTTGCTCTTTGATACTTGGTGTTCCCAAACCATTGTTTCCCCCTCTGACCATTTGTGACTCGTATTAAGAGTTGTCAATGTTGACCACACACAGCGGATTTCTTTGGTCAAAGGCAGTACATATGCCTACAATGGACGGTCATTGTGCATCGTAGCCACACCGTACTACTACTGACTGCAGGTCGTTGTACTTGCTAGTTGAGAACTGATATTCCCATAGCATTGTTTCCTTCCCTGACCGTTTCTAACTCGTATTATGGTTGGTCAACGTTGACCACCCATATTGAAATTCGCTGGTCATGGTCAGTGACGTATGCCTAGTTTGGTTGTTTGGTGTGCATATTAGCCACATCGTGCCACTACGTATCGAAGTTCATTTTCCTTACCAGTGGATACATAGGCTTCCCAAACCATTGTCTCTCCCTCTGACCATTTTTGACTCGTGTTATGAGTTGTCAATGTTGACCACACAGTGGACTTCTTCGGTCACTCAGTGACATATGCATCCTTTGGTTGGTCACTGTGCACGCTAGCCACACCGTGCCACTTCTTGTTGAAAATATTTCTACTTGCTAGTTGACAACTAGTGTTCCCAACCCACGGTTTCCCCCACTGACCATTTGTGACTTGTGTTATGAGTTTTCAACATTGACCACACACTGTGAAATCCGTTTGGTCATGGTTAGTGACATATGCCTACTTTGATTGGTCCATGTACATGGTTACCATGCCGTGTCACTACGTATCGAAGGTCTTTGTGCTTTCTAGTTGATAGCTAGTGTTCCCAAACCGTTGTTAGCCCCTCTGAATATCTGTGTCTCGTGTTGTGAGTTGTCAACATTGACCACATGAAGTGAAATTCTTTGGTCATGGTCAGTGACATATGCATACTTTGGTTGGTCACTGTGCATTGTAGCACTTTGCCACTACATGTTGAAGGTATTTGTACTTGCTAGTCGATAACTAGTATTTAGAAACCATTATCTTTCACTCTTACCATGTGTGACTTGTGTTATGAGCTGTCAACATTTAACACACATGGTGACATTCTTTGGTCATGGTCAGTGACATATGCCTACTTTGGTTGGTCATCGTGCATGGTATCCACACCGTGCCACAACGTATTGAAGGTCATTGTGCTTGCTAGTTGATACCTGGTGTTCCCAAATAATTTTGTCCCCCCCCCCTGACCATTTGTAACTCGTAATATGAGTTGTCAACGTTTACCACACACAGCGGATTTCTTTGGTCAAAGGCAGTACATATGCCTACTTTGGTCGGTCATTGTGCATGGTAGCCACACCGTGCTACTACTGACTGAACGTCGTTGTACTTGCTAGTTGAGAACTGATATTCCCATAGCTTTGTTTCCTCCCCTGAACGTTTGTGATTCGTGTTATGGTTGGTCAACGTTGACCACCCATATTGAAATTCTCTGGTCATGGTCAGTGACATATGCCGAGTTTGGTTGTTTGGTGTGCATATTAGCCACACCGTGCCACTGCGTATTGAANCATAGGGTTCCCAAACCATTGTCTCTCCCTCTGACCATTTGTGACTCGTGTTATGAGTTGTCAATGTTGACCACACATATTGGACTTCTTCGGTCATAGTCAGTGACGTATGCATCCTTTGGTTGGTCACTGTGCACGCTAGCCACACCGTGCCACTACTTGTTGAAAATCTTTCTACTTGCTAGTTGATAACTAGTGTTCCCAACCCATGGTTTCCCCCACTGACCATTTGTGACTCGTGTTATGAGTTTTCAACGTTGACCACACACTGTGAAATCCGTTTGGTCATGGTTAGTGAAATATGCCTACTTTGGTTTGTCATTATGCATGGTTACCACGCCTTGTCACTACGTATCGAAGGTCTTTGTGCTTTCTAGTTGATAACTAGTGTTCCCAACCCGTTGTTAGCCCCTCTGAATATCTGTGACTCGTGTTGTGAGTTATCAACATTGACGACATGAAGTGAATTTCTTTGGTCATGGTCAGTGACACATGCATACTTTGGTCGGTCACTGTGCATTGTAGCCACTCTGTGCCACTATATATTGAAGGTATTTGTACTTGCTAGTTGATAACTAGTATTTAGAAACCATTATCTTCCACTCTCACAATTTGTGACTCGTGTTATGAACTGTCAAAGTTTGCCACACATGGTGACATATTTTGGTCATGGTCAGTGACATATGCATACCTTGGTTGGTCATCGTGCATGGTATCCACACCGTGCCACAACGTATTGAAGGTCATTGTGTTTGCTAGTTGATACCTGGTGTTCCCAAACAATTCTGTCCCCCTCTGACAATTTGTGACTCGTATTGTGAGTTGTCAACGTTGACCACACACGGCGGATTTCTTTGGTCAAAGGCAGTACATATGCCTACTTTGGTCGGTCATTGTGCATGGTAGCCACACCGTGCTACTAATGATTGAAGGGCGTTATACTTGCTAGTTGTGAACTGATACTCCCGGACCAATGTTTCCCCCTCTGACCGTTTGTGACTCGTGTTATGGTTGGTTAACGTTGACCACCCATATTGAAATTCTTTGGTCATGGTCAGTGACATATGCCTAGTTTGTTTTTTTAGTGTGCATAGTAGCCACACCGTGATACTACGTATTGAAGTTATTTGTCCTTTCTAGTCCATGCATAGGGTTCCCAAACCATTTTCTCTCCCTTTGTGACTCGTGTTATGAGTTGTCAATGTTGACTACGCATACTGGATTTCTTTGGTCATAGTCAGTGACGTATTCATCCTTTGGTTGGTCACTGTGCACGCTAGCCAAACCGTGCCACCACTAGTTCAAGTTCTTCATACTTGCTAGTTGATAACTAGTGTTCCCAACCCATTGTTTTCCCCTCTGACCATTCGTGACTCGTGTTATGAGTTTTCAATATTGACCACACACTGTGAAATTCGTTTGGTCATGGTTAGTGACATATGCCTACTATGGTTTGTCATTGTACATGGTTACCACGCCGTGTCACTACATATTAAAGGTATTTGTGCTTTCTAGTTAATAGCTCGTGTTCCCAAACCATTGTTAGCCCCCTCTGACTATCTGTGACTCGTGTTGTGAGTTGTAAATGTTGACCACATGAAGTGAACTTATTTGTTCATGGTCAGTGACACATGCATCCTTTGGTTGGTCACTGTGCATTGTAGCCATACTGTGCCACTACATATTGAGGGTATTTGTACTTGCTAGTCGATAACTAGTATTCACAAACCATTATCTTCCACCCTGACCATTTGTGACTTGTGTTATGAGTTGTCAAAGTTTACCACACTTAGTGACATTATTTGGTCATGGTCAGTGACACATGCATCCTTTGGTTGGTCACTGTGCACGCTCGCCACACCGTGCCACTACGTATTGAAGTTATTTGTCCTTTCTAGTCCATGCATAGGGTTCCCAAACCATTGTATCTCCCTCTGACCATTTGTGACTCGTGTTATGAGTTGTCAAAGTTTACCACACTTAGTGACATTATTTGGTCATGGTCAGTGACACATGCATCCTTTGGTTGGTCACTGTGCACGCTCGCCACACCGTGCCACTACGTATTGAAGTTATTTGTCCTTTCTAGTCCATGCATAGGGTTCCCAAACCATTGTATCTCCCTCTGACCATTTGTGACTCGTGTTATGAGTTGTCAAAGTTTACCACACTTAGTGACATTATTTGGTCATGGTCAGTGACACATGCATCCTTTGGTTGGTCACTGTGCACGCTCGCCACACCGTGCCACTACGTATTGAAGTTATTTGTCCTTTCTAGTCCATGCATAGGGTTCCCAAACCATTGTATCTCCCTCTGACCATTTGTGACTCGTGTTATGAGTTGTCAAAGTTTACCACACTTAGTGACATTATTTGGTCATGGTCAGTGACACATGCATCCTTTGGTTGGTCACTGTGCACGCTCGCCACACCGTGCCACTACGTATTGAAGTTATTTGTCCTTTCTAGTCCATGCATAGGGTTCCCAAACCATTGTATCTCCCTCTGACCATTTGTGACTCGTGTTATGAGTTGTCAATGTTGACCATACATATTGGACTTCTTTGGTCATAGTCAGTGACGTGTGCATCCTTTGGTTGGTCACTGTGCACGCTAGCCACACCGTGCCACTACTTGTTGAAAATCTTTCTACTTGCTAGTTGATAACTAGTGTTCCCAACCCATGGTTTCCCCCACTGACCAATTGTGACTCGTGTTATGAGTTTTCAACGTTGACCACACTCTGTGAAATCCGTTTGGTCATGGTTTATGACATATACCTACTTTGGTTTGTCACTTAACATGGTTACCACGCCGTGTCATTACGTATCGAAGGTCTTTGTGCTTTCTTGTTGACAGCTAGTGTTCCCAAACCATTGTTAGCCCCCTCTGACTATCTGTGACTCGTGTTGTGAGTTGTAAATGTTGACCACATGAAGTGAAATTATTTGTTCATGGTCAGTGACATATGCATACTTTTGTCTGTCACTATGCATTGTAGCCACACTATGCCACTACATATTGAAGGTATTTGTACTTGCTAGTCGATAACTAGTATTCACAAAACATTATCTTCCACCCTGACCATTTGTGACTCGTGTTATGAGTTGTCAAAGTTTACCACACTTGGTGACATTATTTGGTCATGGTCAGTGACATATGCCTACTTTGGTTAGTCATGGTGCATGGCACCCACACCGTGCCACGACGTATTGAAGCTCCTTGTGCTTGCTATTTGATACTTGGTGTTCCCAAACCATTGTTTCCCCCTCTGACCATTTGTGACTCGTATTATGAGTTGTCAAAGTTGACCACACACAGCGGATTTCTTTGGTCAAAAACAGTACATATGCCTACTTTGGTCGGTCATTGTGCATGGTAGCCAGATCGTGCTACTACTGACTTAAGGTCGTTGTACTGGCTAGTTGAAAACTGATATTCCCATAGCATTGTTTCCTCCCCTGTCCGTTTGTGACTCGTGTTATGGTTGGTCAATATTCACCACCCATATTGAAATTCTCTGGTCATGGTCAATGATATATGCCGAGTTTGGTTGTTTGGTGTGCATATTAGCCACACCGTGCCACTGCGTATTGAAGTTCTTTGCCCTTTCTAGTCGATAAAAAGGGTTCCCAAACCATTGTCTCTCCCTCTGACCATTTGTAACTCGTGTTATGAGTTGTCAATGTTGACAACACATATTGGACTTCTTCGGCCATAGTCAGTGACGTATGCATCCTTTTGTTGGACACTGAGCAGGCTAGCCATACCGTGCCACTACTTGTTGAAAATCTTTCTACTTTCTAGTTGATAACTAGTGTTCCCAACCCATGGTTTCCCCCACTGACCATTTGTGACTCGTGTTATGAGTTTTCAACGTTGACCACACACTGTGAAATCCGTTTGGTCATGGTTAGTGACATATGCCTACTTTGGTTTGTCCCTGTACATCGTTACCACGCCGTGTCACTACGTATCGAAGGTCTTTGTGCTTTCTAGTTGATAGCTAGTGTTCTTAACCCGTTGTTAGCCCCTCTGAATATCTGTGACTCGTGTTGTGAGTTGTCAACATTGACCACATGAAGTGAAGTTCTCTGGTCATGGTCAGTGACATATGCATACTTTGGTTGGTCATTGTGCATTGTAGCCACACTGAGCCACTATACATTGAAGGTATTTGTAATTGATAATGATAGCTAGTATTTAGAAACCATTATCTTCCACTCTCACCATTTGTGACGCGTGTTGTGAGCTGTCAAACTTTACCACACATGGACACATTCTTTGGTCATGGTCAGTGACATATGCATACCTTGGTTGGTAATCGTCCATGGTATCCACACCGTGCCACAACGTATTGAAGGTCATTGTGCTTGCTAGTTGAGACGTGGTGTTCCTAAACAATTGTGTCCCCTCTGACTATTTGTGACTCGTATCATGACTTGTCAACGTTGACCACACACGGCGGATTTCTGTGGTCAAAGGCAGTACATATGCCTACTTTGGTCGGTCATTGTGCATGGTAACCACACCGTGCTACTACTGATTGAAGGGCGTTGTACTTGCTAGTTGATAACTGATATTCCCGGACCATTGTTTCCCCCTCTGACCGTTTGTGACTCGTGTTATGGTTGGTGAACGTTGACCACCCATATTGAAATTCTTTGGTCATGGTCAGTGACATATGCCTAGTTTGTTTGTTTTTTGTGGATAGTAGCCACACCGTGCCACTACATATTGTAGTTATTTGTCCTTTCTAGTCCATGCATAGGGTTCCCAAACCATTGTCTCTCCCTCTGACTATTTGTGACTCGTGTTATGAGTTGTCAATGTTGACCACGCATACTAGATTTCTTCGGTCATAGTCAGTGACGTATGCATCCTTTGGTTGGTCAGTGTGCACGCTAGCCAAACCGTGCCACTACTTGTTGAAGTTCTTCATACTTGCTAGTTGATAACTAGTGTTCCCAACCCATTGTTTCCCCCTCTGACCATTTGTGACTCGTGTTATGAGTTTTCAATATTGACCACACACTGTGAAATTTGTTTGGTAATGGTTAGTGACATATGCCTACTTTGGTTTGTCACTGTACATGGTTACCACGCCGTGTCACTACATATTAAAGGTATTTGTGCTTTCTAGTTAATAGCTGGTGTTCCCATACCATTGTTACCCCCCTTTGACTATCTGTGACTCGTGTTGTGAGTTGTCAACGCTGACGAAATGAAGTGAAATTCGTTGGTCATGGTCAGTTACATATGCATACTTTGGTTGGTCACTATGCATGGTAGCCACGCTGTGCCACTACATATTGAAGGTATTTGTACTTGCTAGTCGATAACTAGTGTTCACAAACCATTATCTTCCACCCTGACCATTTGTGACTCGTGTTATGAGTTGTCAGAGTTTACCACACTTAGTGACATTATTTGGTCATGGTCAGTGACATATGCCTACTTTGGTTGGTCATCGTGCATGGTATCGACACCGTGCCACAACTTATTGAAGGTCATTGTGCTTGCTAGTTGATACATGGTGTTCCCAACCCATTGTCTCCCCCTCTGACCATTTGTGACTCGTGTTATGAGTTGTCAGAGTTTACCACACTTAGTGACATTATTTGGTCATGGTCAGTGACATATGCCTACTTTGGTTGGTCATCGTGCATGGTATCGACACCGTGCCACAACTTATTGAAGGTCATTGTGCTTGCTAGTTGATACATGGTGTTCCCAACCCATTGTCTCCCCCTCTGACCATTTGTGACTCCTATTATGAGTTGTCAATGCTGACCACACACAGCGGATTTCTTTGGTCAAAGGTAGTACATACGCCTATTTTGGTCGGTCATTGTGCATGGTAGCCACAACGTGCTTATACTGATTGAAGGTCGCTGTACTTGCTAGTTGAGAACTGATATTCACATACCATTGTTTCCCCTTCTAACCGTTTGTGACTCGTGTTATTTTTGGTGAATGTTGACCACCCATATTGAAATTCTTTCATCATGGTCGGTGACATATGCCTAGTTTGGTGTGCATATTAGCCACACCGTGCCACTACCCATTGAAGTTCTTTGTCCTTTCTAGTCCATACATAGGGTTCCCAAACCATTTTCTCTCCCTCTAACCATTTGTGACTCATGTTATGAGTTGTCAATGTTGACCATACGTAGTGGACTTCTTCGGTCATAGTCAGTGATGTGTGCATCCTTTGGTTGGTCACTGTGCACGCTAGCCACACCGTGCCACTACTTGTTAAAAAATCTTTCTACTTGCTAGTTGATAAGTAGTCTTCCCAACCCATGGTTCCCCTCACTGACCATTTGTGACTCGTGTTATGAGTTTTCAACGTTGACCACACACTGTGAAATCCGTTTGGTAATTGTTTGTGACATATGCCTACTTTGGTTTGTCACTGTACATGGTTACCATGCCGTGTCATTACGTATCGAAGGTCTTTGTGTTTTTTTGTTGACAGCTAGTGTTCCCAACCCATTGTTAGCCCCCTCTGACTATCTGTGACTTGTGTTGTGAGTTGTAAATGTTGACCACATGAAGTGAAATTCTTTGTTCATGGTAAGTAACATATGCATACTTTGGTTGGTCACTGTGCATTGTAGCCACACTGTGCCACTACATATTAAAGGTATTTGTACTTGCTAGTCGATAACTAGTATTCACAAACCATTATCTTCCACCCTGACCATTTGTGACTCGTGTTATGAGTTGTCAAAGTTTGCCACACGTAGTGACATTATTTGGTCATGGTCAATGACATATGCCTACTTTGGTTGGTCATCGTGCATGGTATCCACACCGTGCCACAACGTATTGAAGTTCCTTGTGCTTGCTATTTGATACTTGGTGTTCCCAAACCATTGTTTCGCCGTCTGACCATTTACGACTCCTATTATGAGTTGTCAACGCTGACCACACACAGCGGATTTTTTTGGTCAACGGCATTACATATGCCTACTTTGGTCGGTCATTGTGCATGGTAGCCACACCGTGCTACTACTGACTGAATGTCGTTGTACTTGCTAGTTGGTATCTAGTATTCCCAAACCATTGTTTCCCCCTCTGACAATTCGTGACCCATGTTATGGGCTGTCAACGTTGACCACACATAGTAAAATCATTTGGTCATGGTAAGTGGCCCATGCCTAATCTGGTTGGTCATTGTGCATGGTTGCCACACCGTTCCACTACTTGTTGAAAGTCTTTGTACTTGCTAGTCAATAAATAGCAGGAGGTTTCTCCCTTTGACACCAGGTCGGTTTTTGTTGATTTGTTACGCGTAGGTGCCTTCACTGGAATACTCCCTCCCACCCCCCTAGAGGGATGTTCCGTGGACAACCTGGAGGACAGATTTGGGACCGCATTATGACACCCCCCTACCCCCCCACGGCTTAGGCTCGAAGGTAGAGTTGAGGTATCACAACACGTCCCCCCCCCCCCCAGGTCGCGAGCCTATTCTATATTGCACGTACGAGGATTCAAACCCAGGACCTACCGCTCCAGAATCTAACTCTATAAGAACTAAGCCAACTCACATGGTTTTCATATGATATCCAAGTGACATTATAAGAGTTCCCATGGGTAAAGGGCATAATGTAATGGGGTACAACATTATAGGGTAGTTTTCAAAAGTATGAATGATAACAAAGCTAGTTTAATCATAAAGAATTGACGCAGACGGAATTCCAAATATTGCAACTTCGAACTTGAATATCCTCTCAACCATTGCTCCGATTGACCAGCCGTGAGAAGGAAAGTTGACTACACACAGTGAAACTCTTTTTATGATATTCAGTGACACAAGAATACTTTGGTTGGTCATTGTGCATGGTAGCCACACCGTGCCACCACGTATCGAAGGTCTTTGTACTTGCTAGTCGAAACCCAGTATTTCCAAACCATTGTTGCTCCCTCTGCCCATTTTTGACTTGTATGATGAATTGTGAACGTTGACCACACACACCAAACTTCTTTGGTCATGAGCAGTGATGTATGCCTACTTGGATAGGTCATTGTGCACGGTAGTCACACCGTGCCAGTACATACGAAAGATCTTTGTACTTGCTAGAAGATACATAGTGTTTTGAAACCATGTTTTTCCTCCCTGGCCATTTGTGACTCATGTTATGGGTTGCGAACGTTGACCACCCATATTGAAATTCTTTGGTCATGGTTAGTGACATATTCCTAGTTTGGTTTGTCACTGTACGTGGTTCCCACGTCGTGTCACTACGTATTGAAGGTCATTGTTCTTTCTAGTTGATAGCTAGTGTTCCCAAACCATTGTTACCCCCCTCTGACTATCAGTGACTCGTGTTGTGAGTTGTCAACGCTGACCACATGAAGTGAAATTCGTTGGTCATGGTCAGTGACATATGCATACTTTGGTTGGTCACTGTGCATGGTCGCCGCGCTGTGCCACTACATCTTGAAGGTATTTGTACTTGCTAGTCGATAACTAGTATTCACAAACCATTATCTTCCACCCTGACCATTTGGGACTCGTGTTATGAGTTGTCAAAGTTTGCCTCACTTAGTGACATTATTTGGTCATGGTCAGTGACATATGCCTACTTTGGTTGGTCATCGTGCATGGTATCCACACCGTGCCACAACTGATTGAAGGTCCTTGTGCTTACTAGTTGATACCTGGTGTTCCCAAACCATTGTCTCCCCCTCTGACCACTTGTGACTCCTATTATGAGTTGTCATTGCTGACCACACACAGTGGATTTCTTTGGTCAAAGGTAGTACATATGCCTACTTTGGTCGGTCGTTGTGCATGGTAGCCACACCGTGCTTATACTGATTGAAGGTCGCTGTACTTGCTAGCTGAGAACTGATAATCACAGACCATTGTTTCCCCCTCTGACCGTTTGTGACTCGTTTTATGGTTGGTGAATGTTGACCACCCATATTGAAATTCTTTCATCATGGTCGGTGACATATGCCTAGTTTGGTTGTTTCGTGTGCATAGTAGCCACACCGTGCAATGACGCATTTAAGTTCTTTGTCCTTTTTAGTCGATACATAGGGTTCCCAAACCATTGTCTCTCCCTCTGACCATTTGTGACTCGTGTTATGAGCTTTCAATGTTGACCATACATAGTGGACTTCTTCGGTCATAGTCAGTGACGTGTGCATTCTTTGGTTGGTCACTGTGCACGCTAGCAACACCGTGCCACTACTTCTTGAAGATCTTTCGATTTGCTAATTGATAACTTGTATTCCCAACCCATGGTTTCCCCCACTGACCATTTATGACTCGTGTTATGAGTTTTCAACGTTGACCACACACTGTGAAATCCGTTTGGTCATGGTTTGTGACATATGCCTACTTTGGTTTGTCACTGTACATGGTTACCATGCCGTGTCATTATGTATCGACGGTCTTTGTGCTTTCTTGTTGACAGCTTGTATTCCCAAACCATTGTTAGTCCCCTCTGACTATCTGTGAATCGTGTTGTGAGTTGTAAATGTTGACCACATGAAGTGAACTTCTTTGTTCATGGCCAGTGACATATGCATACTTTGGTTGGTCAATGTGCATTGTAGCCACACTGTGCCACTACATATTGAAGGTATTTGTACTTGCTAGTCGATAACTAGTATTCACAAACCATTAGCTTCCACCCTGACCATTCGTGACTCGTGTTATGAGTTGTCAAAGTTTACCACACTTGGTGACATTATTTGGTCATGGTCAGTGACATATGCGTACTTTGGTTGGTCATCGTGCATGGTATCCACACTGTGCAACAACGTATTGAAGCTCCTTGTGCTTGCTATTTGATACTTGGTGTTCCCAAACCATTGTTTCCATACATGACCAATCACCTCACCCCTGAAACTGTGTATCGACAAGTGTATTCGGAAGTGAACATATCAGTGAACATGGACATCTAACAAAAACTAGTATGTAGCACATGTAATCCATTATAAGTGACACCTTATATGAGGAAATAATGTTTGAGCTCTAGTGACATGAATTGATGTTGGTGACTTATGAGAAATGTTTGCATATAGGAATACACTTTTTTAATACACCAATTGGTGAGTGCATTAATTTGGGGTGATTAACCATAACTCATTGTCACCCCCTCTGACAATTTCAGACTGGTATTATGAGTTGTCAACGCTGACCACACACAGCGGATTTCTTTGGTCAAAGGTAGTACATATGCCTACTTTGGTCGGTCATTGTGTATGGTAGCCACACCGTGCTTATACTGATTGAAGGTCGCTGTACTTGCTAGTTGATAACTGATATTCACAGACCATTGTTTCCCCCTCTGACCGTTTGTGACTCGTGTTATGGTTGGTGAATGTTGACCACCCATATTGAAAGTCTTTCATCATGGTCGGTGACATATGCCTAGTCTGGTTGTTTGGTGTGCATAGTAGCCACACCATGCCACTACGCATTGAAGTTCTTTGTCCTTTCTAGTCGATACATAGGTTTCCCAAACCATTGTCTCTCCCTCTGACTATTTTTGACTCGTGTTATGAGTTGTCAGTGTTGATCATACATAGTGGACTTCTTCAGTCATATTCAGAGACGTGTGCATCCTCTGGTTGGTCACTATGCACGCTAGCCACACCGTGCCACTACTTGTTAAAGATCTTTCTACTTGGTAGTTGATAACTAGTGTTCCCAACCCATGGTTTGCCCCACTGATCATTTGTAACTTGTGTTTTGAGTTTTCAACGTTGACCACACAGTGTGAAATCCGTTTGGTCATGGTTTGTGACATATGCCTACTTTGGTTTGTCACTGTACATGGTTACCACACCGTGTCATTACGTACCATAGGTCTTCGTGCTTTCTTGTTGACAGCTAGTGTTCCCAAACCATTGTTAGCCCCTCTGACTATATGTGACTCGTGTTGTGAGTTGTAAATGTTGACCAGATGAAGTGAAATTCTTTGTTCATGGTCAGTGACATATGCATACTTTGGTTGGTCACCGTGCATTGTAGCCAGACTGTGCCACTACATAATGAAGGTATCTGTACTTGCTAGTCGATAACTAGTATTCACAAACCGTTATCCTCCACCCTGACCATTTGTGACTCGTGTTATGTGTTGTCAAAGTTTACCACACTTAGTGACATTCTTTGCTCATGGTCTGTGACATATGCCTACTTTTGCTGGTCATCGTGCATGGTATCCACACCGTGCCACCGCTTATTGAAGGTCCTTGTGCTTGCTAGTTGATACCTGGTGTTCCCAAACCATTGTCTCCCCCTCTGACCATTTGTGACTCCTATTATGAGTTGTCAACGCTGACCACACACAGCGGATTTCTTCGGTCAAAGGTAGTACACATGCCTACTTTGGTCGGTCATTGTGCATGGTAGCCACACCGTGCTTATACTGATTGAAGGTCACTGTATTTGCCAGCTAAGAGCTAATATTCCCATATTATTATTTCCCCCTCTAACAGTTTGTGACACGTGTTATGGTTGGTCAACGTTGACCACCCATATTGAAATTCTCTGGTCATGGTCAGTGACATATGCCTATTCTGGTTGTTTGGTGTGCATAGTAGCCACACCGTGCCACTACGTATTGAAGTTCTTTGTCCTTTCTAGTCGATACAGAGGGTTACCAAACCATTGTCTCTCCCTCTGACCATTTGTGACTCGTGTTATGAGTTGTCAATGTTGACCACACATAGTGGACTTCTTCGGTCATAGTCAGTGACGTATGCATCTCTTGGTTGGTCACTGTGCATGCTAGCCACACCGTGCCACTGCTTGTTGAAGGTCTTTGTACCTGCTAGTTGATAACTAGTGTTCCCAACCCATTGTTTTCCCCTTTGACCATTTGTGACTCGTGTTATGCATTTTCAACGTTGACCACACACTGTGAAACTCGTTTGGTCATGGTTAGTGACATATGCCTACTTTGGTTTGTCACTGTACATGGTTACCACGCCGTGTCACTACGTATCAAAGGTCTCTGTGCTTTCTAGTTGATAGCTAGTGTTTCCAAACCATTGTTACCCCCTCTGAATATCTGTGACTCGTGTTGTGAGTTGTCAACATTGACCACATGAAGTGAAATTCTTTGGTCATGGTCAGTGACATATAACTACTTTGGTTTGTCACTGTACATGGTTACCACGCCGTGTCACTACGTATCAAAGGTCTCTGTGCTTTCTAGTTGATAGCTAGTGTTTCCAAACCATTGTTACCCCCTCTGAATATCTGTGACTCGTGTTGTGAGTTGTCAACATTGACCACATGAAGTGAAATTCTTTGGTCATGGTCAGTGACATATAACTACTTTGGTTTGTCACTGTACATGGTTACCACGCCGTGTCACTACGTATCAAAGATCTTTGTGCTTTCTAGTTGATAGCTAGTGTTCCCAAACCATTGTTACCCCCTCTGAAAATCTCTGATTTGTGTTGTGAGTTGTCAATATTGACCACATGAAGTGAAATTCTTTGGTCATGGTCAGTGACATATGCATACTTTGGTTGGTCCCTGTGCATTGTAGCCACACTGTGCCACTGCATATTGAAGGTATTTGTACTTGCTAGTCGATAACTAGTATTTAGAAACCATTATCTTCCACTCTGACCATTTGTGACTCGTGTTATGAGTTGTCAAAGTCTAGCACACATGGTGACATTCTTTGGTTATGGTCAGTGAAATATGGTTGTTCATTGTGCATGGTATCCACACCGTGCCACAACGTACTGAAAGTCATTGTGCTTGCTAGTTGATACCTGGTATTCCCAAACAATTGTTTCCCCCTCTGACTATTTGTGACTCGTATTATGAGTTGTCAATGTTGACCATACACAACGGATTTCTTTGGTCAAAGGCAGTACATATGCCTACTCTGGTCGGTCATTGTGCATGGTAGCCACACCGTGCCACTTCTGATTGAAAGTCGTTGTACTTGCTAGTTGAGAACTGATATTCCCGGACCATTTTTTCCCCCTCTTGTTAAAAAGTGCCCCTGCCATGGATGCCGTTTGCCGGTTTTGCCTGGTCCGACCTCTGAGGTGTGGTTGGATGTCTGATCGGATTGCAGATTTGGACTCCCTGTATTTTGCCATGCGATTTGGAGCTTTCACTTGCTCGATTTGGTTGAGAATTCAGAAAGTTAGCCCCATCCGAAGTTCGGGTGGTAGGTGGGTGGAATCTGAGTTCCGTCATTTGTGACGGGACAATTCCACCACCAGTGGTCCGAGTTCGCCTGCAATGAGCTCCAAAGGCACGTGGGCCATAAAGGAAGGGACGTGGGAGGTCTCCTGGACCAGGGTGAGCCTCCCAACACGTTGGAGGGCCAGGAAGGGCGCTTCGACAGGCCACCATCGAAGCGCCTCCCGTCACTCCCGTTCGTGGGCATGGTGGGCGGCTTCACCATGGGCTACTCCAACGGCCGTAGCAGGGGCTCTACTGCTCCGTTTTGGGCGTGCTTGGATGCGTTGGAAAGCTCAGATAACAGTCTATAAGAATCTGATGTAATCTCACCAAAACAACTAACCATTAACAGTCTTCAGCCCTTTTCAGTTTTCCGCAACCTGCATTCTGCCAGAACTCTGCTCCCTTGGTGTTGTGGTGACCCAAAGCACACACCTCCCTTGGAAGTCTCTTTGCACTAAGCAGCCGTGGATACTTGTGGTGGATCAGAGCACGCCAAGACAGTATTCCTGACAAAGGGTTATGGATCCACAGCCCTGACCTGCCTACCAAGACGTTCACGGCTTCCGCAACGCACGGGTGCGTTGTCCCGGACGAGCTCGCTGTCGCACGTTGAGACTGTCCATCGCAGAAGTTCATCATGGCGCAGAAGCCGGAGTCCTCGCCCATCCAAAAATACATCGGCGGCCCTGGATTTGGGCTGTGGCGGTGGCATTTTGAAATCCCCCTCGCGCACAAGGGACTGCTGGAACTCATGAAGGGCACGGAGGTTCAAGATGCAAGCGGAACGGACGAGGAGAAAGCGGCCTTCGCGAGGAAGAACACGGAGGCACTAATGCTCCTATTGGCGGCGCTGCATGAATCTCAGTGAGGCTATATCCACGGCTGCGATCTGGCAGCTGATGCGTGGAAGAAGCGCTGCCCCATCCACCAATCAACATCCCTAGCCAACAAGAGTTTCGCAATGAAGCGACTCTTGACGGTGAGGATCGAGGAGGGTGAGGACGTCATTTCCGCCATGCAGCAGATCGAGTCTCTTGCCTCACAATGCAATGATGTGGAGTGGAAGATTGACTCAAAGATGCAGGCGATGGCGCTCCTCATGGCTCTACCTGACAGTTGGAGCCCTCTCATCACCGTGCTGGGAGGTTGGGAAGAGGCTAAACTCACCTACGGCGCAGTCGCCGAGTACATCCGCAACGAGGTGCACCGTCGGAGCGGTGGCGAGACCTCGTCATCCTCAACTGCCCTGGTCACCAAAACGTAGGGTGGCAGCAGCAGCGACAAGCGAGGCAGCGGTAAGGGTGGCGGCAAGAAGGGTGCCAAGAGGGGAGCATGCCATAACTGTGGCAAGGAGGGCCATTGGGCCAAGGAGTGTCCGGAGGAGGCGCAGGCCGGCGGCAAAGGTGCCAAAGGCAAGAAGGCGCTCCTCAACGGCACAAAGAACCACAACCTGAAGGGCGCCAATCGACGGTGCCTCGACTCAGGTGCGGAGGAGCATACCCAAGTCGAGAAGGTGGGGTTCATCAACTACACCAAGTCTGCCATGTCCATGGTGGTCATGAACGACAAGGTCAAACCGGCGGCCGGTCAAGGTGATGTAGACGTGGAGGTGGTGGTTGGTGGTAAAAGGGTGTAGCGTGTCATTCATAACGTGCAACATGTCCCTGGCCTGGCTGACATTTTAAGTGTGAGCCGCTTGACAGACAAGGGGTATGAAGTGCTCTTCCGCAGGAAAGGTGCAGTCGTGCGGATGGACGGCGGTGGCGAGGTCGTGCTCAAAGCAAAGCGCGAGGGAGGTCTCTACATTGTTGAGACAAAGGTCATCCCCTCGGCAGTAGACGCAGCAGATTCGCAAACATGCACCGTCAATCTCGCAAAAGGTGCGGGAGCAGATCTGCAGCTGTGGCATCGGCGGCTGGGGCACTCGTCGCCCGCAGTCGTGCAAGAGATGGCGAAGCGCGACATGGTTCGCGGCCTCAACATCACTGGTGCAGCAGACGCAACAGCAGATTCCGCCGAGCACAAGTGCGAGCCTTGCATCGTGGGCAAGGCGAAGCGCAACCCGTTTGAAGACGGACAGCGGCGGGCCGAGAACCTGCTTGAGGTCATACACAGTGATGTGTGTGGACCGATCAAGACGCCATCCATTGGGGGCACGCTGTACTTTGTCACCTTCATTGACGACTGCAGCAGAAAACTCTACGTCTACTTCATGAAGCGGAAGAGCGAGGTACTGGACCGGCTGAAGAAGTACGTCGCAGCAGTGGAGAGGCAGACTGGCCGCAAGGTCAGAGCGCTACGCAGCAACAATGGCGGCGAGTATGTGGGCTGCGGAGGGTGGCTGAAGGAGCAGGGGATTGAGTGGCAGCCGACCACTCCGTACACGCCTCAGTCTAATGGCGTGGCGGAGCGTGCGAACCAGACGCTACTCACCATGGCNACAATGGCGGCGAGTATGTGGGCTGCGGAGGGTGGCTGAAGGAGCAGGGGATTGAGTGGCAACCGACCACTCCGCACACGCCTCAGTCTAATGGCGCGGCGGAGCGTGCGAACCAGACGCTACTCACCATGGCACGGACAATGCTCGTGGACGCTAAACTACCACGGAGCCTGTGGGCCGAGGCCGTGAGTACGGTGTGCTACATCACCAACCTCACCCCAACAGGAGTGCTGAAAGGGAAAGGCGGCTGGAAGACGCCGCAGGAGGCTTGGAGCGGACGCAAACCAAGCGTGGCACACCTGAAGGCGTTCGGGTGCAAGGCGCACGCGTTGGTGCAGGCCGCGCAAAGAAAAGACTCCAAACTGGAACCACGTGCAAAGGCGTATGCGTTCGTCGGGTACGAGAGTGCGCTCAAGGCGTACCGCCTCTTCGACCCACAAGCGCAGGACGTCATCACCAGCCGCGACGTCACGTTTGATGAGCAGCAAGGCTACTGCAGCTGCAGCAACAACATCGATGCAGCGCAATCCCCAAGGCAGGGGGAGTGGTTCCAACTCCTTGAACGTGAGGAGGAGCCGGCGGCTGCAGAGGACGATGCCTCGGAGGACGATGGTGCTGGAGCGCAACAGGGCAAGGCAGCAGGTGCAGGTGCCGTCGGAGTGCAGGAAGCAGCAGCCGACGCGGGGGAGTCCACGGCCGAGGACAGCGTTGCAGCAGAGCAGCAGTAGGACCAGCACCCGGCGTCACCAAGGTCGCCGCGTTGCAGCCGGGGGCAACGGAATGCGGCAAAGCGGTACGACGCGAGCACGGGTCGCTGGGTCGGCATGACGCGGTGCATGATGGCAGCCGCAACGGAGCCGACAACAGTGCAAGAGGGGCTTGCACGACCTGACGGGCAGCAGTGGGGCGAAGCAATAAATTCTGAACTTGCGTCCCTTGCTGAGAACGGCACTTGGGAGTTGGTGGATCGGCCTGAGGGGGCCAAAGTGATCAGCTCCAAGTGGGTGTTCAAGGTGAAGCTCACCAAGGACAGCAAGGTGGAGAAGTACAAGGTGCGGCTGGTGGCAAAGGGGTACGCGCAACGGAAAGGCGAACACTACGATGAGACGTTCGCACCCATCGCCAAGTTCACAAGCATCCGGACGATCCTCGCGGTGGCAGCCGCAAAGGATATGGAGATGCACCAAATGGATGTCAAGACGGCATTCCTGAACGGCATCATCGACAAGGAGATCTTCCTTCAGGTGCCGGAGGGGGTGGATGCGCCGGAGGGCAAGGTGTGCAAGCTGCGAAAGGCCTTGTACGGGCTAAAACAGGCGCCCAGGTGTTGGTACCAATAGATGGAACGCTACATGGTGGAGCTCGGTTTCAAGCGCTGTGAGTCAGACCACATTGTGTACGTGAGGCGCAGCAAGGAACTCCATCAGATTGTCGTACTCTACGTGGACGATCTGATCCTGTGCTCATCAGATCTGGCGGCTTTGCAGCAGCTCAAGAAGCAGCTGAGCAGCAGATTTAAGATGACGGACATGGGGGAGCTGGAGTACTACCTCGGGGTGAGCATCACGCGGAACCAGAGGGCGCGCACGCTTGAGCTTGGGCAGGCCAAGCACGTGGCTGAGGTCCTGAAGCGGTACGGCATGGAGGACTGCAAACCAGTGGGCAGTCCGGTCCCCACGAGCTGTGAGCTGAGTGCGGCGATGGCGCCGCAAACTAAAGAGGAGAAGGAGGACATGGCGGAGGTGCCCTACCAGTCTGTGGTCGGAAGCCTGATGTATGCCATGGTGGCGACTCGGCCGGACTTGGCCTACGCGGTGGGCCAGGTGAGCAGGTATGTGGCCAATCCTGGGCCACTACACTGGCAGGCGGTAAAGCGCATCCTCCGGTACTTGCAGGCAACGCGACATGCGTGCCTGAAGTACGACGGAAAGGGGAGGTGAGACCCCTTGCGGCTGGTCTGCTACACTGATGCGGACTACGCCGGCGACGTGGACAAGAGGAAGTCCACTTCTGGCTATGTGTTCCTCCTCGCAGGTGCAGCGGTCTCGTGGTGCAGCAGGAAACAGGACTGCGTCGCCACCTCCACAGTGGAGGCGGAGTACATTGCTCTGGCCGAGGCAGTCAAGGAAGCGGTGTGGCTCCGCAGATTGCTGGGGGAGCTGGGCGTGCCGCAGCAGGAGCCCGCGGTGGTTCAAGAGGACAATACCGGCTCCATCTCGCTGACCAACAACCCGACGCAGCACAGGAGGACGAAGCACATCGACGTGCGCTACCACTACGCGCGTGACATGGTGGAGAAGGGACAGGTTGTGCTGCAGCATTGCAGCACGAAGCACATGCTCGCGGATTGCTTGACCAAGGGGCAGCCCTAGGATCAGCACATCATCAGTCTTGCAGGGCTTGGGTTGACAAGCTGTGAAGGGCTTGAAGGCGCAGGAGCGGACGAGCGAGAGTGAGCACGAGGCATCCGGCATGGAAGGTGCACGGGGGATATTGTTAAAAAGTGCCCATGCCATGGATGCCGTTTGCCGGTTTTTCCTGGTCTGACATCTGAGGAGTGGTTGGATGTCTGTTCTGACTGCAGATTTGGACTCCCTGTAGTTTGCCATACAATTTCGAGCTTTCACTTGCTCGATTTGGTTGACAATTCAGAAAGTTAGCCCCATCCGAAGTTCGGATGGTAGGTGGGTGGAATCTGGGTTCCGTCATTGGTGACGGGATAATTCCACCACCAGTGGTCCGAGTTCGACTGCAATGAGCTCCAAAGGCACGTGGGCCATAAAGGAAGGGACGTGGGAGGTATCCTGGACCAGGGTGCGCCTCCCGCGACGTTGGAGGGCCAGGAAGGGCGCTTCGACAGGCCACCATCGAAGCGCCTCCCGTCACTCCCGTTCGTGGGCATGGTGGGTGGCTTCACCATGGGCTACTCCAACGGCCATAGCAGGGGCTCTACTGTTCCGTTTTGGGCGTGCTTGGATGCGTTGGAAAGCTCAGATCACAGGCTATACGAATCTGATGTAATCTCACCAAAACAACTAACCATTAACAGTTTTCAGTCCTTTTCAGTTTTCCACAACCTGCATTCTGCCAGAACTCTGCTCCCTTGGTGTTGTGGCGACCCAAAGCACACACCTCCCTCGGAAGTCTCTTTGCACTAAGCAGCCGTGCATACTTGTGGTGGATCAGAGCACGCCAGTACAGCATTCCTGACACCTCTGACCGTTTCTGACTCGTGTTATGGTTGGTGAACGTTGACCACCCATATTGAAATTCTTTGGTCATGGTCAGTGACATATGCCTAGTTTGGTTGTTTGGCATGCATAGTAGCCACACCGTGCCACTATGTATTGAAGTTATTTGTCCTTTCTAGTCCATGCATATGGTTCCCAAACCATTTTCTCTCCCTCTGACCATTCGTGACTCGTGTTATGAGTTGTCAACGTTGACCACACATAGTGGACTTCTTTCGTCATAGTCAGTGATGTATTAATCCTTTGGTTGGTCACTGTGCACACTAGCCACACCGTGCCACTACTTGTTGAAGTTCTTCATACTTGCTATTTGATAACTAGTGTTCCCAGCCCATTGTTTCCCCCTCTGACCATTTGTGACTCATGTTATGGGTTGTGAACGTTGACCACCCATATTGAAATTCTTTGGTCATGGTTAGTGACATATTCCTAGTTTGGTTTGTCATTGTACGTGGTTACCACGCCGTGTCACTACGTACTAAAGGTCTTTGTGCTTTCTCGTTGATAGCTAGTGTTCCCAAACCATTGTTACCCCCTTCTGACTATCAGTGACTCGTGTTGTGAGTTGTCAACGCTGACCACATGAACTGAAATTTGTTGGTCATGGTCAGTGACATATGCATACTTTGGTTGGTCACTGTGCATGGTAGCCACGCTGTGCCACTACATATTGAAGGTATTTTTACTTGCTAGTCGATAACTAGTATTCACAAACCACTCTCTTCCACCCTGACCATTTGTGACTCGTGATATGAGTTGTCAGAGTTCACCACACTTAGTGACATTATTTGGTCATGGTCAGTGACATATGCCTACTTTGGTTGGTCATCGTACATGGTATCCACACCGTGCCACAACTTTTTGAAGGTCCTTGTGCATGCTAGTTGATACCTAGTGTTTCAAAACCATTGTCTCCCCCTCTGACCATTTGTGACTCCTATTATAAGTTGTCAACGCTGACCACACACAGCGGATTTCTTTGGTCAAAGGTAGTACATATGCCTACTTTGGCCGGTCATTGTGCATGGTAGCCACACCGTGCTTATACTGATTGAAGGTCGCTGTACTTGCTAGTTGAGAACTGATATTCACAGACCATTGTTTCCTCCTCTGACCATTTGTGACTTGTGTTATGGTTGGTAAAAGTTGGCCACCCATATTGAAATTCTTTCATCATGGTCGGTGACATATGCCTAGCTTGGTTGTTTGGTGTGCATAGTAGCCACACCGTGCCACTACGCATTGAAGTTATTTGTCCTTTCTAGTCCATACATAGGGTTCCCAAACCATTGTCTCTCTCTCTGACCATTTGTGACTCGTGTTATGAGTTGTCACTGTTGACCATACAAAGTGGACTTCTGTGGTCATAGTCAGTGACGTGTGCATCCTTTGGTTGGTCACTGTGCACGCTAGCCACACCGTGCCACTGCTTGTTGAAAATCTTTCTACTTACTAGTTGATAACTAGTGTTCTCAACCCATGGTTTCCCCCACTGACCATTTGTGACTCGTGTTATGAGTTTTCAACGTTGACCACACACTGTGAAATCCGTGTGGTCATGGTTTGTGACATATGCCTACTTTGGTTTGTCACTATACATGATTACCACACCGTGTCATTACGTCTCAAAGGTCTTTGTGCTTTCTCGTTGACAGCTAGTGTTCCAAAACCATTGTTAGCCCCCTCTGACTATCTGTGACTCGTGTTGTGAGTTGTAAATGTTGACCACATGAAGTGAAATTCTTTGTTCATGGTCAGTGACATATGCATACTTTGGTTGGTCACTCTGCATTGTAGCCACACTATGCCACTACATATTGAAGGTATTTGTACTTGCTAGTCGATAACTAGTATTCACAAACCATTATCTTCTACCCTGACCATTTGTGACTCGTGTTATGAGTTGTCAAAGTTTACCACACTTAGTGACATTATTTGATCATGGTCAGTGACATATGCCTACTTTGGTTGGTCGTCGTGCATGGTATCCACACCGTGCCACAACGTATTGAAGCTCCTTGTGCTTGCTATTTGATACTTGGTGTTCCCAAACCATTGTTTCCCCCTCTGACCATTTGTGACTCGTATTATGAGTTGTCAACGTTGACCACACACAGCGGATTTCTTTGGTCAAAGGCAGTACATATGCCTACTTTGGTCGGTCATTGTGCATGGTAGCCACACCGTGCTACTACTGTATGAAGGTCGTTGTCCTTGCTAGTTGAGAACTGATATTCCCATAGCATTGTTTCCTCCCCTGACTGTTTTTGACTCGTGTTACGGTTGGTCTACGTTGACCACCCATATTGAAATTCTCTTGTCATGGTCAGTGACATATGCCGAGTTCGGTTGTTTGGTGTGCATATTAGCCACACCGTGCCACTGTGTATTGAAGTTCTTTGTCCTTTCTAGTCAATACATAGGGTTCCCAAACCATTGTCCCTCCATCTGACCATTCGTGACTCGTGTTATGAGTTGTCAATGTTGACCACACATAGTGGACTTCTTCGGTCATAGTCAGTGACGTATGCATCCTTTGGTTGGTCACTGTGCATGCTAGCCACACCGTGCCACATCTTGTTGAAAAGCTTTCTACTTGCTAGTTGATAAGTAGTGTTCCCAACACATGGTTTCCCCCACTGACCATTTGTGACTCGTGTTATGAGTTTTCAACGTTGACCACACACTGTGAAATCCGTTTGGTCATGGTTAGTGACATATGCCTACTTTGGTTTGTCCCTGTACATGGTTACCACGCTGTGTCACTACGTATCAAAGGTCTTTGTGCTTTCTAGTTGATAGCTAGTGTTCCCAACCCGTTGTTAGCCCCTCTCAATATATGTGACTCGTGTTGTGAGTTGTCAACATTGACCAAATGAAGTGAATTTCTTCGGTCATGGTCAGTGACATATGCATACTTTGGTGGGTCACTGTGCATTGTAGCCACACTGTGCCACTACATATTGAAGGTATGTGTACTTGCTAGTCGATAACTAGTATTTTGAAACCATTATATTCCACTCTCACCATTTGTGACTCGTGTTATGAGCTGTCAAAGTTTACCACACATGGTGACATTCTTTGGTCATGGTCATAACATATGCATACCTTGGTTGGTCATCATGCATGGTATCCACACCGTGCCATAACGTATTGAAGGTCATTGTGCCTGCTAGTTGATACCTGGTGTTCCCAAACAATTGTGTCCCCCTCTGACTATTTGTGACTCGTATTATGAGTTGTCAACGTTGACCACACACGGCGGACTTCTTTGGTCAAAGGCAGTACATATGCCAACTTTGGTCGGTCATTGTGCATGGTAGCCAAACCGTGCTACTACTGATTGAAGGGCGTTGTACTTGCTAGTTGAGAACTGATATTCCCGGATCATTGTTTCCCCCTCTGACCGTTTGTGACTCGTGTTATGGTTGGTGAATGTTGACCACCCATATTGAAATTCTTTTGTCATGGTCAGTGACATATGCCTAGTTTGTTCGTTTGGTGTGCATAGTAGCCACACCGTGCCACTACGTGTTGAAGTTATTTGTCCTTTCTAGTCCATGCATAGGGTTCCCAAACCATTGTCTCTCCCTCTGACCATTTGTGACTCGTGTTATGAATTGTCAATGTTGACAACGCATACTGGATTTCTTCGGTCAAAGTCAGTGACGTATTCATCCTTTCGTTGGTCACTATGCACGCTAGCCAATCCGTGCCACTACTTGTTGAAAACCTTTCACTTGCTAGTTGATAACTTGTGTTCCCAACCCATGGTTTCCCCCATTGACCATTTGTGACTCGTGTTATGAGTTTTCAACGTTGACCACACACTGTGAAATCCGTTTGGTCATGGTTTCTGACATATGCCTACTTTGGTTTGTCACTGTACATAGTTACCATGCCGTGTCATTACGTATCGAAGGTCTTTGTGCTTTCTTGTTGACAGCTAGTGATCCCAAACCATTGTGAGCCCCCTCTGACTATCTGTGACTCGTGTTGTGAGTTGTAAATGTTGACTACATGAAGTGAAATTATTTGTTCATGGTCAGTGACATTTGCATGCTTTGGTTTGTCACTGTGCATTGTAGCCACATTGTGCCACTATATATTGAAGGTATTTGCACTTGCTAGTCGATAACTAGTATTCACAAATCATTGTCTTCCACCCTGACCATTTGTGACTCATGTTATGAGTTGTCAAAGTTTACCACACTTAGCGACATTACTTGGTCATGGTCAAGGACATATTCCTACTTTGGTTGGTCATCGTGCATGGTATCCACACCATGCCACAACGTATTGAAGCTCCTTGTGCTTGCTATTTGATACTTGGTGTTCCCAAACCATTGTTTCCCCCTCTGACCATTTGTGACGCGTATTATGAGTTGTCAACGTTGGCCACACACAGTGGATTTCTTTGATCAAAGACAGTACATATGCCTACTTTGGTCTGTCACTGTGCATGGTAGCCACACAGTGCTACTACTGACTGAAGGTCGTTGTACTTGCTAGTTGACAACGGATATTCCCATAGCATTGTTTCCTCCCCTGACCATTTGTGACTCGTGTTATGGCTGGTCAACGTTGACCACCCATATTGAAATTCTCTGGTCATGGTGAGTGACATATGCCGCGTTTGGTTGTTTGGTGTGCATATTAGCCACACCGTGCCAGTACGTATTGAAGTTTTTTGTCCTTTCTAGTCGATACATAGGGTTCCCAAACAACTGTCTCTCCCTCTGACCATTTGTGGCTCGTGTTATGAGTTGTCAATGTTGACCACACATAGTGGACTTCTTTGGTCATAGTCAGTGACGTATGCATCCCTTGGTTGAATACGTCAGTGACTATGACCAAAGAAGTCCACTATGTGTGGTCAACATTGACAACTCATAACACGAGTCACAAATGGTCAGATGGAGAGACAATGGTTTGGGAACCCTATGTATCGACTAGAAAGGACAAAGAACTTCAATACGTAGTGGCACGGTGTGGCTTCTGTGCACACCAAACAACCAAACTAGGCAAATGTCACTGACCATGACCAGAGAATTTCAATATGGGTGGTCAACGTTCACCAGCCATAACACGTGTCACAAACGGCCAGAGGGGGAAACAATGGTCTGGGAATATCAGTTCTCAACTAGCAAGTACAGTGACCTTCAATCAGTATAAGCACGATGTGGCTACCATGCACAATGACCGACCAAAGTACGCATATGTACTGCCTTTGACCAAAGAAATCCGGTGTGTGTGGTCAACGTTGACAACTCATAATAGGAGTCACAAATGGTCAGAGGGGGAAACAATGGTTTGGGAACACCAGGTGTCAACTAGAAAGCACAAGGAACTTCAATAAGTTGTGGGACGGTGTGGATACCATGCACGATGACCAGCCAAAGATGGCATATGTCACTGACCATGACCAAATAATGTCACTAAGTGTGGTAAACTTTGACAACTCATAACATGAGTCACAAATGGTCAGGCTGGAAGATAACGGTTTGTGAATACTAGTTATCCACTAGAAATTACAAATACCTTCAATGTGTAGTGGCACAGCGTGGCTACGATGCACAGTGACCAACCAAAGTATGCATATGTCACTGACCATGACCAACGAATTTCACTTCATGTGGTCAGCGTTGACAACTCACAACACGAGTGACAGATAGTCAAAGGGAGGTAACAATGGTTTAGGAACACTAGCTATTAACTAGAAAGCACAAACACCTTTAACATGTAGTGACACGGCGTGGTAATCTTGTACAGTGACAAACCAAAGTAGGCATATGTCACTAACCATGACCAAATGAATTTCACAGTGTGTGGTCAATATTGATAACTCATAACACGAGTCACAAATGGTCAGAGGGGGAAACAATGGGTTGGGAACACTAGTTATCAACTAGCAAGTATGAAGAACTTCAACAAGTAGTGGCACGGTTTGGCTAGCGTGCACAGTGACCAACCAAAGGATGAATACGTCACTGACCATGATGAAAAAATTTCAATATGGGTGGTCAACATTCACCAACCATAACACGAGTCACAAATGGTCAGAGGGGGAAACAATGGGTTGGGAACACTAGTTATCAACTAGCAAGTATGAAGAACTTCAACAAGTAGTGGCACGGTTTGGCTAGCGTGCACAGTGACCAACCAAAGGATGAATACGTCACTGACCATGATGAAAGAATTTCAATATGGGTGGTCAACATTCACCAACCATAACACGAGTCACAAACGGTCAGAGGGAGAGACAATGGTCTGTGAATATCAGTTATGAACTAGTAAGTACAACGACCTTCAATCAGTATAAGTACGGTGTGGCTACCATGCACAATGACCGACCAAAGTAGGCATATGTACTACCTTTGACCAAAGAAATCCGCTGTGTGTGGTCAGCGTTGACAACTCATAATAGGAGTCACAAATGGTGAGAGGGGGAGACAATGGTTTTTGAACACCAGGTATCAACTAGCAAGCACAATGACCTTCAATAAGTTGTGGCTGTCGGAATATCCTTATGGAACAGACTCAGTGCAGAAGTACAGTCCGAGAAAATTCCTTCTCAATAATGGTTCAGAACCCGTCACCGAATCACCTTGACCAACGGGTCTCTGACCACCTGACCGTTCGGACCCCACTGTCAAGTTATCCCCTAATAAAGTGACATCTTTCACTCGCGTCCGACTAGCGGAAAGAAGCCGTTAGATAGTACTCTTTGTCCTGTTCTGACCTTTTTATACCAAGGATGTTCATTCCCTCGAGTTAACCAGAACAGTTCTACTCATCCTGTTGCACTTTGGTTCCGTGGCTTCGCCGCCGTGTCTTCGCTCTGCTCGCTCCTCGCACTCTTTGTCTTCGCCAGCCCCTCTCAATGCTTTGCTCCGTCACTCTCGCTCCTTCACTCAGCTCTCATACTCCGCCAGCCATCACTCATCTCGCTTGCACTATCTCTCACATCAACCTGTCTACCTCAGCTATCTCGCATCTCAGCCTCTACCAGCTTCCGTGACTAACTTCTCGGACCGCTCTCACCTAAGTCACTCTGGTGACTTACGCTTGCATGTCCTGACGCTTTTGCCTACTTTTGCTGCTACTGTTCTCGCGTCTGCATTCTTCTGACATGGTATCAGAGCATCAGGCAACATCACCTGGTGCCCTGTAACTACGTCATCACTCTGCCGCCATCTTCCCTCCATTGCTTTCTCCTGTAATCCTCTGCCGCCGCTACCGTCGTCTCGCGCCTCGCCGCTTTGCCAGCAGCTGACATCAGCTGCTCTGCCTGATGAGTTCTCCGCACTGAGGAAACGCCTTGTCATCCCAAGGAAGCCCTGCTCCCATTTCCGCGCCCGTGGCCAACAACCGGTGACTTGTCGCCCACATCAGCCGCAAGCAACTCTCGAGCCGCCGTCTGCCGTCAACTACCAAGAAGCTTCCTGCTGTCTGCCATCCACTACCCCTCATCACATCTGCCTCCGCAAGCATCTCCTCCTCTTTCATCCTGCCTTATCAGCCTCATCTGCCCCTCCTCGTCGTCATCCTCAGCCCGCCCGCGTCGAGCATCTCGAGCCGCCTTCTCGCATCGCCTTCTCGCCTCGTCAACAACTACAACCAAAACTGCCGCCGTCAGGATATCGGACACCACCAATCTTCCTGCTCCCACTTCTGAGCCAACCGGGAAACAAGCCGTCACTCTCCTGACATCAGCGGTCCAGTGGACCTGCCCGCTGCCTGACTCCCTGTGTCGCAACCACTCTCTTCCAGTTAATAGGACATCGGACACCACCAGTCTTCCTGCTCCCATTTCCGAGCCAACTGGGGAACAAGCCGTCACTCTCCTGAAGGCAGAAGAAAGTGGTTGTGTCTCTCCATCTCCCTGCCGCGACGCGTCTCATCGCATCTCCCTCCGCTTGCATCGCTCTCCATCTCTTTCCTTCAGCATTATCGTCAGTCTTCTTCCCTCACTCCTCGCTTCATCCTCAACTGCTGCCATCAGTTCTCCTCGACTTCCTCGCTCCAGCTTCGTCAGCTCCATCAGCCGCCCGCTCTTGCCTCATCTCCGTCTTTCTCCATCATCAGCATCCTCCGCGTCGCCTTCTCATCAATCATCCGTATCAGCATTGCTTTATCGCGCACGTGGTTCCGCCCCTGCGTCCACTCATCAATCAATCGTTTCCTCCGCATCGCTCTCAGCTCAGCACAAGGATCCGCCCGGTCGCATTGCCAGTTCCGCGACGACCTGCGCCCATGCTGAAACTTCCTTTAGCGCACGCTGCTCGCCCCTGCGCCCACTCCGCTATCATCATCAGCCTCCGTCTTGTCAGCAATCATCAGCATCTGTGATCGGCACAAGGATCTGCACGAGCTAGCTGCCCGCTTCCGCAGCAGCCTCCACCCACGCCAGTAGCAGATTTCTCGCGGCGCGTCGGCACCTGCCTTCCCCTTGCCGCATCCTTCTCCCCTATTGCAACTCGCGCACGTGGTTTAGCCCCTGCGCCCACTCCATCATCAATCGTTCCTCGTCATCTGCATCTCCTTCAGCTCGGCACAAGGATCCGCCCGGTCAAATCGCCTGTTCCGCGACGACCTGCGCCCACGCTGAAAACGTCCGTCGCGCACGCGGTTTCACCCTTGCGCTCAGTCCATCATTCATCGTCATCCTCTTCCGCTCTGCTTGGCACAAGGATCCGCCCGGTCGTATCGCCAACTTCGCGACGACCTGCGTCCAAGGCCGAAAACACTCACTACACACGTGTCCTCGGTCCTGCATCCACTCCCACCTCCAGCATCCTTCATCCTTTACTCCATCACCATCATCTTCAACAAGTCTCAACCACTAAAACTGGGCATCTCGTGATGATCTGTGACTAAGTTCACGACTCAGTACACAAAACTACAGCTTCAAAGACCTTCGGTCTCTCTTGAGACCTGACAAGTCTCAAATCTCTCCCTGTGTCGTTCCCCACATATGGCGGTCAGGGAAGGATCGACCCCTTGGCAACGAAGCCTTTGGTGGAGACATGGAAAACCCATAAATAAAGGAATTGGTGAACTCGCTCACAGAATCCCCATTCTCCACTTCAACGATGCAGGAAAATCCAACCATGATGAGTGGCTTGCTGCACTTGAAATACACGCAGATGTGAGCTTCGGCACCATTGAACTCTGGGACATCTTCAGCAAGCAAGGAGATTACTTCCACGTTGACTTCTCCACTCTCAACATTCGACAATACTGGAGTAACTACTTCCTCGCTGAATATCAAGCCCCGGTCATCTTGTACCTCACCACCGACCGTCCATTCCACTCCATTCTTCAGGCGTATGATCCTTGCTCAAGTGACATCTTCAGTCTCATGAGCAACATAAGCCGCGAGTGCAGACTTCGACGAGGACATCGGTGGAGACCAAGTCAACCAGAAAGGATCACCATGGAAGACCTCCCCGAGATCCCAGACATGCCTCCCCTTCACCTTCTGCCCAGTCCTCCAGCTCCACCTACATCTTCATCTCACTAAAATCAGAAATGATGGAACTGCCTCTAACTCAGGACATACAGCATGCACTGAGTCAGTTTCAGGGGGGATGTCAGAATATCCTTATGGAACAGACTCAGTGCAGAAGTACAGTCCGAGAAAATCCCTTCTCAATAATGGTTCAGGTCCCGTCACCGAATCATCTTGACCAACGGGTCTCTGACCACCTGACCGTTCGGACCCCACTGTCAAGTTATCCCCTAATAAAGTGACATCTGTCACTCACATCCGGCTAGCCGAAAGAAGCCGTTAGATAGTACTCTTTGTCCTGTTCTGACCTTTTTATACCGAGGATGTTCATTCCCTTGAGTTAACCAGAACAGTTCTACTCATCCTGTTCCCCTTTGGTTCCGCGGCTTCGCCGCCGTGTCTTCGCTCTGCTCGCTCCTCGCACTCTTTGTCTTTGCCAGCCCCTCTCAACGCTTCACTCCATCACTCTCGCTCCTTCGCTCAGCTCTCATACTCCGCCAGCCATCACTCATCTTGCTTGCACTCTCTCTCACATCAACCTGTCTACCTCAGCTATCTCGCGTCTCAGCCTCTACCAGCTTCCGTGACTAACTTCTCAGACCGCTCTCGCCTACGTCACTCTGGTGACTTACGCTTGCATGTCCTGACGCTTCTACCTGCTTCTGCTGCTACTGTTCTCGCGTCTGCATTCTTCTCACAGTGGCACAGTGTGGATACCATGAAGGATGACCAACCAAAGTAGGCATATGTCACTGACCATGACCAAATGATGTCACTAAGTGTGGTAAAGTCTGACAACTCATAACACGAGTCACAAATGGTCAGGGTGGAAGATAATGGTTTGTGAATACTAGTTATCAACTAGCACGTACAAATACCTTCAATATGTAGTGGCACTGGGTGGCTACCATGCACAGTGACCAACCAAAGTATGCATATGTCACTGACCATGACCAACGAATTTCACTTCATGTGGTCAGCGTTGACAACTCAGAACACGAGTCACTGATAGTCAGATGGAGGTAACAATGGTTTGGGAACACTAGCTATCAACTAGAAAGCACAAAGACCTTCAATACGTAGTGACATGGCCTGGTAACCACGTACAGTGACAAACCAAACTAGGCATTTGTCACTAACCATCTCCAAAGAATTTCACGGTGTGTGCTCAACGTTGAAAAGTCATCACACGAGCCACAAATGGTCAGAGGGGGAAACAATGGGCTGCGAACACTAGTTATCAACTAGCAAGTATGAAGAACTTCAACAAGTAGTGGCACGGTGTGGCTAGCGTGCACAGTGACCAACCAAAGGATGAATATGTCACTGACTATGACGGAAGAAGTCCACTATGTGTGGTCAACATTGACAACTCATAACACGAGTCACGAATGGTCAGAGGGAGAGACAATGGGTTGGGAACCCTATGCATGGACTAGAAAGGACAAAAAACTTCAAACTTCAACTAGGCATATGTCGCTGACCATGACCAAAGAATTTCAATTTGGGTGGTTAACGTTCACCAACCATAACAGAAGTCACAAACGGTCCGAGGGGGAAACAATGGCCGGAGAATATCAGTTCTCAACAAGCAAGTACAACGACCTTCAATCATTAGTAGCACGGTGTGGCTACCATGCACAATGACCGACCAGAGTAGGCATATGTAGTGCCTTTGACCAAAGAAATCCGATGTGTATGGTAAACGTTGACAACTCATAATACGAGTCACAAATAGTCAGAGGTGGAAATAATTGTTTGGGAACACCAGGTATCAACTAGCAAGCACAATGACCTTCAGTATGTTGTGGCACGGTATGGATACCATGCATGATGACCAACCATATGTCACTGACCATGACCAAAGAATGTCAACATGTGTGGTAAACTTTGACAACTCATAACACGAGTCACAAATGGTCAGAGTGAAAGATAATGGTTCCTAAATACTAGTTATCGACTAGCAAGTACAAATACCTTCAATATGCAATGGCACAGTGTGGCTACAATGCACAGTGACCAACCAAAGTATGCATATGTCACCGACCATGACTAAAGAACTTCACTTCATGTGGTCAATGTTGACAACTCACGACACGAGTCACAGATATTCAAAGGGGGTAACAATTGCTTGGGAACACTAGCTATCAAATAGAAAGCAGAGAGACCTTTGATACGTAGTGACACGGCGTGGTAACCATGTACAGTGACAAACCAAAGTAGGCATATGTCACTAACGTTGAAAATGCATAACACGAGTCACAAATGGTCAGAGGGGGAAACAATGGGTTGGGAACACTAGTTATCAGCTAGAAGGTAAAAAGACCTTCAACAAGCAGTGGCACGGTGTGGCTAGCGTGCACAGTCACCAACCAAAGGATGCATACGTCACTGAATATGACGGAAGAAGTCCACTAAGTGTGGTCAACTTTGACAACTCATAACACGAGTCACAAACAGTCAAGGGGAGAGAAAATGGTTTGGGAACCCTATGTATCGACTAGAAAGGACAAATAACTTCAATACGTAGTGGCACGGTGTGGCTACTATGCACACCAAACAATTAAACTAGGCATATGTCACTGACCATGACCAGAGAATTTCAATATGGGTGGTCAACATTGACCAACCATAACACGTGTCACAAACGGCCAGAGGGGGAAACAATGGTCTGGGAATATCAGTTCACAACTAGCAAGTACATTGACCCTCAATCAGTATAAGCACAGTGTGGCTACCATGCACAATGACCGAGCAAAGTAGGCATATGTACTGCCTTTGACCAAAGAAATCCGCTGTGTGTGGTCAGCGTTGACAACTTATAATAGGAGTCACAAATGGTCAGAGGGGGAGACAATGGTTTGGGAACACCAGGTATCAACTAGCAAGCACAAGGACCTTCAATAAGTTGTGGCACGGTGTGGATAC
The DNA here is from genome assembly GCA_023375785.1 of Penium margaritaceum. NCBI lineage: Eukaryota > Viridiplantae > Streptophyta > Zygnematophyceae > Desmidiales > Peniaceae > Penium > Penium margaritaceum. The sequence continues at coordinate 40,707 of SZWC01004986.1, forward strand.
CATGCACGATGACCAGCCAAAGTAGGCATATGTCACTGACCATGTCCAAATAATGTCACCAAGTGTGGTAAACTTTGACAACTCATAACACGAGTCACAAATGGTCAGAGGGGGAGACAATGGTTTGGGAACACCAGGTATCAACTAGCAAGCACAAGGACCTTCAATAAGTTGTGGCACGGTGTGGATACCATGCACGATGACCAGCCAAAGTAGGCATATGTCACTGACCATGTCCAAATAATGTCACCAAGTGTGGTAAACTTTGACAACTCATAACACGAGTCACAAATTGTCAGGGTGGAAGATAGTGGTTTGTGAATACTAGTTATCCACTAGCAAGTACAAATACTTTCAATATGTAGTGGCACAGCGTGGCTACCATGCACAGTGACCAACCAAAGTATGCATATGTCACTGGCCATGACCAACAAATTTCACTTCATGTGGTTTGCGTTGACAACTCACAGTATGAGTCACAGATAGTCAAAGGGGGGTAACAATGGTTTGGGAACACTAGCTATTAACGAGAAAGCACAAATACCTTTAATATGTAGTGACACGGCATGATAACCATGTACAGTTACAAACCAAAGTAGGCATATGTCACTAACCATGACGAAACGAATTTCACAGTGGGTGGTCAATATTGAAAACTCATAACACGAGTCACAAATGGTCAGAGGGGGAAACAATGGGTTGGGAACACTAGTTATCAACTAGCAAGTATGAAGAACTTCAACAAGTAGTGGCACGGGTTGGCTAGCGTGCACAGTGACCAACCAAAGGATGAATACGTCACTGACTATGACCGAAGAAATCCAGTATGCGTGGTCGACATGGACAGCTCATAACACGAGTCACAAATGGTCAGAGGGAGAGACAATGGTTTCGGATCCCTATGCATGGACTAGAAAGGACAAATAACTTCTATACGTAGTGGCACGGTGTGGCTACTATACACATCAAGCAAACAAACTAGGCATATGTCACTGACCATGACCAAAGAATTTCAATATGGGTGGTTAACGTTCACCAACCATAACACGAGTCACAAACGGTCAGAGGGGGAAACAATGGTCCGGGAATATTAGTTCTCAACTAGCAAGTACAACGCCCTTCAATCAGTAGTAGCACGGTGTGGCTACCATGCTCAATGACCGACCAAAGTAGGCATATGTACTGCCTTTGACCAAAGAAATCCGCCGTGTGTGGTCAACGTTGACAACTCATAATACGAGTCACAAATAGTCAGAGGGGGACACAATTGTTTGGGAACACCAGGTATCAACTAGCAAGCACAATGACCTTCAATACGTTGTGGCACGGTGTGGATACCATGCACGATGACCAACCAGGATATGCATATGTCACTGACCATGACCGAAGAAATTCACTTAATGTGGTCAATGTTGACAACTCACAACACGAGTCACAGATATTCAGAGGGAATGTCACCATGTGTGGTAAACTTTGACAGCTCATAACACGAGTCACAAATGGTGAGAGTGGAAGATAATGGTTTCAAAATACTAGTTATCGACTAGCAAATACAAATACCTTCAATATGTAGTGGCACAGTGTGGCTACAATGCACAGTGATCAACCAAAGTATGCATATGTCACTGACCATGACCGAAGAAATTCACTTCATGTGGTCAATGTTGACAACTCACAACACGAGTCACAGATATTCAGAGGGGCTAACAACGGGTTGGGAACATCAGCTATCAACTAGAAAGCACAAAGACCTTCGATACGTAGTGACACGGCGTGGTAACCATGTACGAGGACAAACCAAAGTAGGCATATGTCACTAACTATGACCAAACGGATTTCACAGTGTGTGTTCAACGTTGAAAACTCATAACACGAGTCACAAATGGTCAGTGGGGAAAACCATGGACTGGGACCACTAGTTATCAACTAGCAAGTAGAAAGATTGTCAACAAGTAGTGGCAAGGTGTGGCTAGCGTGCACAGTGACCAACCAAAGGATCCATACGTCACTGACTATGACCGAAGAAGTCCACTATGTGTGGTCAACATTGACAACTCATAACACGAGTTACAAATGGTCAGAGGGAGAGACAATGGTTTGGGAACCCTATGTATCGACTAGAAAGGACAAAGAACTTCAACGCGTAGTGGCACGGTGTGGCTACTATGCACACCAAACAACCAAACTAGGCATATGTCACTGACCATGATGAAAGAATTTCAATATGGGTGATCAACATTCAGAAACCATAACACGAGTCACAAACAATCAGAGGGGGAAACAATGGTCTGTGAATATCAGTTCTCAACTAGCAAGTATAGCGAACTTCAATCAGTATAAGCACGGTGTGGCTACCATGCACAATGACCGACCAAAATAGGCATATGTACTACCTTTGACCAAAGAAATCCGCTGTGTGTGTTCAGCGTTGACAACTCATAATAGGAGTCACCAATGGTCAGAGGGGGAGCCAATGGTTTGGGAACACCAGGTATCAACTAGCAAGCACAAGGACCTTCAATAAGTTGTGGCACGGTGTGGATACCATGCACGATGACCAACCAAAGTAGGCATATGTCACTGACCATGACCAAATAATGTAACTAAGTGTGGTAAACTCTGACACCTCATAACACGAGTCACAAATGATCACGGTGGAAGATAATGGTCTGTGAATACTAGTTATCGACTAGCAAGTACAAATACCTTCTGTCAGAATGAAATCTTGACAAGAGGGTCGCAACTGACTAAATCGTCTCAATAACGGTTCAGGGCCGGAGTCCGAACCACCTTGACTAACGGTTCCTAGTCACTCAACCATTCGGAACTTTGTCAAGTTATCCCCTAATAACGTGACACCTGTCACCCGCGTCCGGCTAGTCGAAAGAAGCCGTTGCCTTGTTCCTTGTCCTGTTCTGCCCCTTTTATACCGAGGATGTTCATTCCCTCGAGTTAACCAAAACAGTTCTATCCATCCTGTTCCCCTTTGGTTCCGCGGCTTTGCCGCCATGTCTTGGCCCTGCTCGTTCCTCGCATTCCCTGCCTTCGCCAGCCTCTCTCAACTCTTCGCTCCGTCACTCTCGCTCATT